>ARYC01000482.1:0-99369 GCA_000711775.1 Oxytricha trifallax | reverse complement strand
GCTGCCCCACACCAACACTGAACATGAAAGAACATTCTTAATCATAATTGAGAAGTGTTACAGACATTATCTGCTAAATATCTAATAAAGTTAATCGAGAAGAAGATCAAATTTATTTGTTCTTGTTTGAGATTGATTACTGTTAGATTGCCATTTTTATTTAACAAATTAACTTCAGATATTTCATTCTCATTAAATCTATATATTTATAAACTTCTCTTTCACATGATCATTTAACTGGGTCTTGACTATTAATTGTAGATAAATAAAATCTTCAAACTAATTTAATTCCATTTTATCATCTTTTAAGGTTCTGAGATTATTACAATCATGGCTCTAAAATAATAGACATTTATTAATTATTTATTACGGCTTTAAATTAAATTGGTAATCAGTATTAATCTTAAATATTGACCTACAGATTCATTGTTTATTTTTCGAGAGATAGAATAATAATTTAGCATGCATTTATGAGAAATACTTATATATCAACACACTCTATCAATGATATGCAATTATCCATAGTCATTTAAGGCCTGCCCTTTCATGCCATTTCCATTTGCTCACTTTCAATATCTTCGAGTGCTCTGGTGGTAAGGTCATCCAAGAACTTGCGGTCAAGAATCTTGTGCTTATATCCAGTGGTCTCTCCAAGAATACTTATTTCGATCTCTTGCTTCTTTTCCTTCATCTCTTCTTGAGCCTTGAGAAGGATCTTGGCAATTTGAGGGATAGCTTGGTCCATAGTCATCTCACGGAAGTTGGTCTTCTCGATTTCATTTCTAGCGAGTTGTTTTCCTCTGCCTGAAGCACAGCCGTAGTACTCATAGCAAGATCCTGATGGCTCAACCATGTAAAGAGCAGTTCCCTTTAAGTGATCGTGTGAAGCAAATATAAGAGAGGTTCCGAAAGGTCTGTAGCTTGAATAAACAGTGCTCATTTGAGCTCTCATAGCTAATCTGTCTGCCAAGACACTGTTGGGAATCTTAATACCGAACATCTTTTCGTATTGAGTTGCTTCCTCTCTACCTCTTTGAATCAAAGACTTTCCATCTGGGATCAAACCGTTGACAACCTAATTAATTTGAGTTAAAATCTTGCATATTTTAAGGCATTGAAAGTTTATTTAACCAAAATCATATACTTACTCCTCCAGATTAGACAGTGATTGAGAAGATTCTCTTGTCAGTACCTGCAACCATCATTTTGCTTTGAATGACCTTTTCAGTTCCAAGAACAATACCATCCTTGCATCTTACTCCAAGAATTGTACTGTAAATCAAAGTTTAATGATCATCATATGACAGAGGTTAACCAAGTTTTGTGGGAAATCAATTATACTTTCAACCAATTTCAATTTCATTATAATTGAACTTACCTTGAAGTTTCAACTGCCTTCTCTGCGTATTCAACTTGGAAGATTCTTCCCTCTGGTGATAGTGATGAGCACTCGTAATCAAACTATAATGTAAAAATTTGAGCTTTTTGTTAACCAATTGTAATGTTGATATCTTACTCCTGTTCCACTCATTTTATTGATATTTTGCAAATTTATAAATTTAATATTTCTTTTCAGTTTGAATTATTATCTTGCTTCATAATTAAGTATATTTCATATGTTTTATGTTTTCTAAAGTGATAGATCTTTTAGATATAAGGGTAAAGAAATGCTTACTATGTAATTAAATTGCTGATGTGAGATTATATGTCTATAATAAATAATTATATTAGCAATCAACTTTAAAACATATAATAATTCCAATAAATTTGATGTATGGATTACCATAAAGACAATATTTTAAGTAATAAATATTGACCTTTGAAGTTTTTAAAGAAAAAAACATTAGTCATTTATTTTATAATTGATTTAAAATTTTATAGGTACAGTTATAAGAATTCTTTCTCTTAATTAAAAGTAGAACACACAAATTATTATAGTTAAGTCAAATCTGAACTTATGACATGATTGAGGCTTGTATAAAAAAGATCCTGATATTTCAAATCAACCTTATTATTAAATGACTGAAGAGCTGGATACTAAACTCAATCCCTCCATTACAAACCACCCAGGACAACTTAAACCCCCCACACCTGGTGGTGTCAAGACAGGCTTCTTATATGCCTTTATTTTAGTCATTGGTATTGGTTCTTTCCAGTTTGGTAAGTATAAGAAGTATTTATGATATAATTGAACATCCGAAAACAATATGTTTGAAGAACAAATTCGAATGAATCAAAACTTCAAGGGGAAGAGTCACCCATGTCATTTTAAAAAATCCATCTGAATTGATCTAATAGTCTTTGTATAGGTTACTCAATCGGTGTATTCAATCCATTACAGAATGATTTCGCATATTTGTTTGGCTGGGATAAAGATAGACAAAGTAAGAACATAAAACTTGAAACAAATTCTATTTTTATTCTGATCTTACTTGGGATTTTAACAGCGTTTCGCGCTTTACCCTTTTTTTGCTTTATTCAAGATACTTAAATTTTCTATTTAGAGTTCCCAAAATAAACTCAATTTTTAATGTTTGAAATTTAATATATATTTCTTTTATGATAAATATTAGAGTTCATGTCCTCTTTAATTACTTCAATTTGTTCTCTTGGTTCAGCTGTGGGCTCTATCGGTGTCGGTCCATTTGTAAGTTAAAATTTACTATATAAAACTTAAACTAAGACCTACAAGCGTCATCACAAGCAATATTAACATTTATCAACCTTTTCTATAATAATATAATTCAGAAATATCTAATAAATTATTCTAATTATAGACTAAGTACGGAAAGAAAAATTGCCTACTCTTCGCTAATTTGCTCGTCATTCAAAATTATTAATAGTAAAATGTAATAATAATTTATGATTCGTTTATTTTGGATTATTGGTGCTGGAATAACTACTGTCAGAAATGAAGTAGCTAAACTTAAGTTATATAAAAAAATTTGATAAAGTAATTTTGACTAATAAATGTTTGTGATAGTCGGTAGATTCATTTATGGTCTTGCCACAGGTTCATTCTCAGTGCTCGTACCCAGTTACAGTAAGTAGTTCTTTGATTAAAAGCACCATTACTATTTCAAATAATACCCCTACTATTGTTCTGTAAGCTTATGTATTTTTATAGTCAATGAAGTTGCACCAACCGAATTAAAGGGACCCTTGGGAGCAGTAACTCAAATCTTAATTACAGTTGGTATTATGATTGCATTCTTCCTTGGTATCCCAGTTCCGAACATAGTGTACTTTGAAGTGTATGACAGATTAAAATATTATTTTTAATTAAATTGCTTAATATTCTGTAAAAGTTTATATTTGTAAGATTCTTGCCAGAGGACTAACAATTAACATTTGCATCTGATAACTACTGGAGAATCCTATTTGCTCTCCCAATAGCTTTCAGTTTATTTTATATATAAAAGTATAATTGCTTATAGAATTTAAATTGAATAAAATTTGTGGAAACTATAAAAAGTAACATTTCAATATCAAACTATTGATAAGGAATTTTAAATTGAAAAATGGTAAAAAGCATTGAATCGAAGATATTCAGTGTAATTAAATTCATCAAATTTAAATGTTAAAATAAGTCTTATAATCAAGTATATTTCTTCTAAAAATGTCATAAAATATTATCATGTGAATACAATAATTTTGTGTAACAATATCTGGTTTCTCTTTAAAACGAGTCTTAAAATTTAATTTTGGAATTTAACCATAATCTTCATATAAATATATAAATAAAACTCCTTCAATCAAACATAGTTTACTAATAGATATTTAATTCTAACTTTAAATTTCTTATAGTTTTCTATTTATATAATATATATAAGTTTGTTCTAAACCATCATGTTGTTGACAGTTTGACAAATTTAAATACATTTAATGAAATTAAACTTTATATATATAATTTATATATAATTTATTAGAACTACTATATTATAAATTGAATAGCTTCAATATTAATAAATCTTGATAAGAGTTTTTTATATGAAACATTTTTTATCTTTAAATGATGAACTGCTTTAATCTATTATGATTGACTTTGCATAACAACTGTATATGAGAAATGAAATAACTATTTACATATAGTATTTTATAAATTTACTGCTTATTTTCTATAATTTTTTTAATTTAGAAATTCAATAATATAAGATAAAGATCTTACCTATAGAATATATCCTTTAAATTAAACATAAACTAGTTATAAGCATTTATATTCAAAATTAATTTTGCTTTTTGTCTAAGTGTTTAACTATGAGACCCCTAAATTCTTGAAGCAGACTAACCAACACGCTCAACTTAACAAGTTAATGGGAAATATTTATGAATCCGATAGAATTAAGGAGAGAATCGATGCCATAATTGTGGAGACTGGAGTTGGCAAGTAAACATCACCAAGCTACAAGGAGACACTTTGTCATCCCAGATATAGATATGCCACATTCCTTGGATTAAATAAGTAATATTATAAAGAGGAAAATAACAGGAATTTAATAAGGGAAATTATAGAACAGATTATAAACGACTGTTTTTTTTATAAATGGATGTGCTTTGAGTGTATTGCAATAATTATCTGGTATCAATCAATGTTATATTTTATAAGGCAAAATAATGTGATTTATTTAATTTAGATTAAATGCCGTCATGTTCTATAATTGTATTATGCTATTAAATTTTATGACTACAAGTTTAATTGACTTATATTCTTCAAAGATCTTCGAAAAAATGAATGTTAACGATAAACTCGGTTCAGGTCTCGTTGGTTTCATTAACATGATCTCTACCTTCGGAGCACTCTTTTTGCTATTTAAATATGATAAAGTTTAGATATTACATGAAATTTAGATTAAAATAGCTTAATTATATAAATATTGCTTGGAAGTAAGCTATTTTCTTTCATAATGTCTAATCCTTTTAATAGAATTCGGTAGAAAGACACTTTTGTGGGTCCAATCCTTCGTAATGGGTGCAGTTTTAATAGGTCTTGGCATTGCTTTCTTGTATGTTGATACTGATAAGACAGCTCAAATCTTCTGCGTTATCTTCATTCTTCTATTCGTTGTGTTGTTCGAGTTCTCACTCGGCCCCATTCCTTGGTTGTATATGGCTGAGATAATGACTGAAAAGGGTCTCTCCATCGCCATCTTGCTCAACTGGCTTATGACAATTGTTATGGGTATTCTTACTCCATTCGTCATTTCAGGAGCACTCTTTATGGTATTTGGTGTCCTCTGTTGTATCGTAAGTTTCCTTCAATCTCTTATACAATTCTTTCTTTATAGTGCGCTCTTTTCTGCTTGTTCTTGCTAAAGGAAACTTAAGGTCTCTCAGAGGCAGATGTCGCTTTACTCTACTCGGCAGAGAAAGAACAAGCATATAATTAACTAGACAATGTAGATAACGGATCATCTCAACACTGATACTAATAAGTCTAGTGAATTATTCTATTTCAAACTCAAAATTATCATCAATTATTACCTACGAATTTAAGAAATCCGCAGATTTATTTTATTTTAAAACTTAACCGTCAAAGTCATCATAACTCTTAAAAAACAAATCATTTTATTGGACTGAGTATTATTGCTAGAAACTAAAAACTATAGGTTTAAGTATATATAAAGAATGCAATTCTCTGAATTTTATTTATAATCGATGTTTAATTGTCCAATATTAAAAGGTAAAAATGTAATATTAATTATAAATTGTACAATAATATGCCCCCAAAGAAAGGGAAAAAGGGCGTCAAAGTAGTCACAGATCTCAGCTCCTTCAACCAACAAGAACTAAAGAAATAACAAGAGAAAGACTTTAACTAGGGTTCAGCTAACGCCTAGTCACAGCCTCAATCTCAGAAAGCTTCAAATAAAACTGGAAACTCAGTCTAAAGTAGTTCCTAGGCTGATGTCAACAGAAGCGAAGAGGAAGTCAATAAGTTCCAGCTGTCTGATACTGACTTTAACATTCATTAATATTCATTATCAAATTATTTTAAATTCAGTAAAACAATAATTATAAAAGTCTCTGGATATTTTGACTTTGATAAAATTTAATCTTAAGAGCTAAATTTGATTATTTTTTATGATTATATATGAAATAAAAAATCTAGAAATTGTTTAAAGTTACTATTTAAATAAACCTTATATAATAATTAAATTATTTTTTGAGTTTTAGATTCAAACATTTTACACAGTAGACAACAAACTCATTGACGCATATTACTCAAAATTAGAAAATTTCACTGAAAATGAGAAAGATTTGCTGGAGGACAGTGAATTTTTGCACTTAATCAGGTAAATAAGCAGAGATCTGGAATTTATACTGAATTTAAGATTCTCTTAATTTTGGGGGATGATGTGGAAAATGCCAGAGATACAAAGATTTAAGAAATTAATTAAAATTACTTACTATTTCTTAGAAAAGATTCCTCGATGAGTTCATCTAGAATGTCAGAAAATACAACGACATCTACAAGATACAATTCATCGAATTAAGTGATCTAAGTAAGTCTCAAGCATCAGAACGAGTAGCTTTGAATAACCAAATAAAGATTGCAATGAACAGACTACTCTATCTGGTTCTCAGAATATTTTACAGGCTCACTTTGCATCATGAAAGTGATGATCATAACTTCAGTTTAGCTTTCTTCCAGAAGATAGTCTATGACCATTGGATCTTTGACATGGCCAAGCTTATAGATATAGCGGCTGTGTATGGCAAGTCAAATCCACTGCTCGTTCAGTAGATTATTAATAACTTGTTCGAAAGCGACAAAAGATTTGTACAAGATTTCAAGGAGGGCATAGACCTAATAGTCACACAAATCAAAAAGACTTTCAAGGAATATGTGACGATTCAATCCATGATCAGAGGTGAGCACATTAAAGAAATGGCTCGCAAGGAGCTTGAAGCACATATTTTAGAATACTTAATTGATTACGCAGAACTCTTGAGTAATTTCACTTTGATAACAGAGACTTTCCCTAGTAAAGTCCTTGATTCATTAAGAGGCACAAACTCCCTAATTTATCTGGCTAATTCCTACTGTTTGACTCTGCAGATGAGAAGTGATTTGTAAGATAAGCTCTAGATATTCCTCCCTAACATCAAAGATAAGCAGGACAAGAACTTAAAGAAAATGTAGGGATACGCATTCGCTGCTGAAATTTAGACTATTAAAAAACTATGCATGCAGAGTACTTGCTGCATTCTAGATAGAGTGCTATTAAGTATGATAGGAGTACACGTTTAAAATTTCGCAGTGGTGCAAAATCAAATTGCTTAGCAAATTAAGCATTTCGTTATGGCAACCACAGGAAACAGCGAATTGAGCAAAGATACACTATCCAAGAACATAAACTACATATCCATACAGGGTGATAAGGAGACTATTGGCACTACATTCTTGAAGAGAATCATTAAGAGAATAAATTTACTGGAGAAAATTGATGATATTGAAGAGAGATTCCTACCAGATGGAGATAAACAGTTTCTTAAAATTGTAGTGTCTTCCTTGTAATAAATTATTTTTATATTTGTAGTTATTTTATTTTTAGAGTTCTTTCTAAATTGATTGATTAAATTATATTAATAAGGTTAAAAGGTACAGGTGTAGAAGATTAACGCTCTGGTTAAGGAGAAGAATAATAAAAATGCTTAAAATAATTCTTAAGCATCACACAATAAAGGTGATGGTATGATTATATATTAATTTTTGTAAACTTCCTTAAGTAATTTATTATTGTATTAAACTAAAAGCATATAAATGACTCTGTAAGATCAGTAGAATATTACATCTTTGTATGAAATGCTTGGGTCAACTTTAAAGAGAGATATTTGCTAATAAATATATGTGAAGAACGGTAAAAACTTTGAAAAAAGTTTGGATTAACTACTAAGAGGAGACATTCCCAAGGATGAATATAAGGTTGTAGTCATTGATAAGATTCAATCTGAATAATATAATACTTCTGAAAACCTATTATTTTTTATTGAAGTAATCTGAAATAATAGACACTACCACAACAACTGCTATCAAACAAATATTTGATTTTTCATTTAGAATTTAATCAAACAAAACCAAAAAGCCAACTCAGAATTACTCCGCCAGTATATGGTTGGTGAATTTGAGGGTTCGAAGGCTCGTGCCACTAAAAATCGACAATACTATCAAGATCACTTGAAAGCCATTGAACAGTAGAAATATCAAGATGAAGACGAAGACCAAGACGTCAAGAAGAAAATGCTGTTCATCGCTGGGTAGATGCAATACGAAGATGACTTCGATGACTAAAATCTGTATCTAGAGAAGAACAGAAATCGTGAGGGCCAGAAGAAAAAGAGAAGAGCCAATGATTATGATTCTGATGAGGATAGCGAAGAGGAGGAAGTGAAAGATAAGAAACTCGGGGAAAAGATTGGCAGTGGACAGACTAAAATCATGTAAAAGTAAGGTGGCGCTGGCGGCAAGAGAGTTGTCACTGACACCCAGAAAAACCCCAATCTCACTATTTTATATACATTATAAAAATTGCTTTTATTAATGTTTGAGTAATTTTAATAAACAGTCACTTAATCAACAATTTAACAGTAAGATGGAGGAGATGACGATGATGAAGACGATGATGACATTGAGGGTGTTGAGAAGCTCCTTGAAGGATTTGATGAAGATGAGGATGTCAATTACATGTATCAAGAAGACGAAAAACGCATAAAAATGTAGCAGTAACAGGAAGAAGCAAAGAAGAAAGAAATGGAAAAGAACTCAAATAACCCTAGACCAACTGGGAAACAGCAGTATTAGCCGAAGAAAGAATAGAGAGATGATGAAAGAGAAAGACCTAGTGATAGAGATAACAGAGATAGATATGATAACAGAGGGGATAATAGAGGTGGTTATACAGAAAGAGGTGGCTACAGTGAGAGAGGTGGCTACAGTGAGAGAGGTGGCTACAGTGAGAGAGGTGGCTACAATTAAGGCAGAGGAGGTTAATAAAGAGGCGGCGGTGGCCAAGGCAGAGGTGGTGACAACCGCAATAAGCCATAAGATAACAGTAGACAAGAATATCAGTAGAAATTCGTGCCAAAAGGATAGGTTGATGATAGAAGTGATTAGAGAGAACCTCAGAGAAGCAGGGGAGATTATGGCAATAACAATGATAATAATTGTTTGCGTAAATTATTAGATGAAAGTATTGACAGTTTTATTAATGTATATGATACTGAAAGTAGGAGAGGCGGTCGTGGTGGTTATTAATAACGAGGTGATTACTAAGGTGGAAGTAGAGGTGGCTACAGAGGAGGTGAGAGAGGCGGTAGAGGTCGTGGACGTGGTTATTCCGACAACTATCAGCAAGTAGACCAAAGTAAAGATCAATAAACTGAATATTTATCATTTTTTAGTTATAGTTTATAAATTTTTAAGCATTTGTTTACTATACAAGCAGCAATAAACCACCAAACTATTTTAAAATATGCTTGAAAATTTTGTTATTATTAATTTAATAAAAATGTTAATTTATTCTTGTAAAAATAAATTTATAAATTACATATAAAATGCGTTACCACTAGTAAATGCAAAAATGGTACACTCAAAATAGTGTTAACTTAAACTATATTTGAAAGCAGGTACTTCAAAATGTGATAAATAGTCCAAAACTTTTCTTTTCTAAATTGGTTAATTTTTTAAATATAAGTTATCTAAAAGAAAATATTTCAGTATCTATTTATCGAATCAACACATCCTATGAGAGTCCGTATTTTGATATTCTAATTATTGTTTTATAATCGTTCATTAAAAAATTGCATTATAATCCTCTATATGTTAGCTTAACCTAATTTCTTAACGTAAGATAGAATTCTTAGCAACAAAAAATTCGTATTTCACAAATACTTTCTCAGAATTTTAAATTTATCATAGGAATAGATTAATTTCCCTTAATTTATTTCTATTACAAATATAATTTATGATTGAAATAACATTATGTTTTAAATTACAATTCCTCTGATATAGTTTTTGTGATTTTGAATCCACTAGAAGGACAAGACCTTGAAAATAAGTACGAATCCAATCCCAATCAAAGAGTAATATAACAAAACAGTACATACGATGTACCTCCTCCTAGAATTCATCACAATAGAAATAATCAATATAATGAAGATTAAGATCAGGAAGAGGGTGCTGGAGATTCATCTTATCGTGGTAGAGGTGGCTACAGAGGGCAATCTGGTAGAGGAGGCAGAGGTTAAAGTCGTGGTGGATTCCACAATTAAAAGGGAGCCAATTTGAAGAAACAAGGCGCATAATACCCCAGTTGAACAATATGTGAATATCTTAATCAATATCCTGTTAACAAAAGCAATTAATAGTAATGATAGAGAGAGTATTTTAGTTGTAATTAAAAGCATAATTTATTTCACTTTCTTAACTTTTTATTACATTTACACACAAACACATATGTCAAAATTTGTAATGCTCTTCAGTTGCTGTTGTTGTTCTCTTATTGAAGTTAATTATTATTTATCGCTTCTTCGTGGTTAACTGGCTTAAATTTATATCTTCCTCCTGCATGTAAACATGCCACTATCTAATTTATAGTATTTTGATAATACTCTCATAGTTTACATGAGCATCGACTTGAATATGTCCTTCAATCTTCTCAATTGCAAAAGTGTGCAAATGATGTAAATGTTGCGAGTCTCCCATCGACAGAATAGTGGCATTAAACCTGACTCTATCCCCTCTGTGCAACTTGTCAATCTGGTCTTTGTATTTAGTGAGCACTTTCTCTGAAAGACTTAATCCTAAGTCTGCTCCGTGTGAGCCCTCTTGGTCACCTGGGTCCATTTTAATCATGATGCTGGATGAGTGGTAGGCGAAGTTCAAAGTGTCTTCCTCATTCAGGCTGACACGGATGATGTAACCATCCCAACTCACACCTCTGTTGTAGTAAGTTCTCTCAAATCTCTCTGAGGCCTTTTGGGGGCTTGCTAAAAAGGCATAGTATCCGCAGTAAAAAACTATATTATTTTCTAAATTAAATTTATTGTTTTTATTTATGTTATCATTTTAAATAGTTATTACTACATAACATTTTTAATATATTTATCATTAAAAAGAATTTTGATTAAGCAATTTTATTTATTATTTTTTTGGCATTTTAGAATTAATTTTATTTATTACAAATTTCAATTTATAACAATTAATCAATTTATTATTTTTTTAATTAAAATACAATAGATTATACAGTCTGAAAAAAGACATTTAATAAATTTATAATAGAAAGCTTGAATAAATATAAATGAAACAATTTCGATATGGTTCGTTTAAATATTCAAACATAATAAAATAATTTAATATTATAATAAGTTATTTTGGTTTTTTTTAAGTCTCTCCTATAATCGTTCCATTGAAGTTCTGATATAGGTCCTAAACAAAGAGATTTTATTTATTTAGATTAACACTTACTAACGTCGTGATTATGACCAGTTTCATTAACTACAAAGAGGTATATAGCGAGTCCACATGTTATTGTCATTACAATATACAGTAAATATCTTCTGGTTAGTACAACTCCGAATTTACCAAGTTAAAATGTAAGCAACTAGAGACAATTTTATAAAATATACTATCCATACCTTATCTTCTAACGATGAAAAGCCGAAGTAAGAATTGCTTTTAACTTCATTCAGGCATTTAGCGCATCTGTGAAGGGCGACTTTGGTCAGACTAACCAAGAATGGCATCAAGATTATTGACATAAACCCAAATATCAATATCGATAAAATTGCCACTAAGTAACCTAAGAAGCTAGTTCTGTATTCAACAATTGAGAATGAAACTGCATCACAGAATGGGCATTTCACCTTCATCGATCTATATTTAGTTTTTCAAAAATTGGTCTATAAGGTATAAATCGTGTTTTGTAAATCAACATAGTATTACTGCTCATTATACTTACTGCTACTCGAAGAGATTCATGTCATCTTGATCCTCATGATTTTGGAATAAGTAGGCGGCGGGACTGATCTCTGAATCTGCAATAACAGGTACGTTTTCAAGTTAACGCCTTTCAATCTCTTCTTAACTTAAAGTCTGTTAAGTAGTCGCAACTGTTTGATTTTCTTGAGTTATTTCATCTTCTTCATCATCGCTTTGATGCGCTTTGGCAGCACGACTTTTCATATTCGGAAATTATATATAATTATTTTAATTATCGCAATTATCAGCATATTTATTGAATTGCTTTTTACTTCAAAATGGAATGCACATTTTAATAAGAATATACATTAATTCAATTACTTATTGATACTTTCTTAACACTTTCTTAATTGCTCTCCTCTTTTGTACTCTGAAAAAACTCTTCCCAATTAAATTCCTCCTTAGTAATCTTTGTCACATCAACTGAATTTAATTTCAATCTCAGTTCCTCAACATATTAAGTGACCTTCATTACATTATCGTAGTCTGTTTCCTTTTCATTTAGTATTTCTTGGAATACAATATCACTCAATTCTCTGTTTAAAGTGTTCTAGTATTGATAGTAATCTAGGAGACTGCGCTCGATACATCTCTTACTACGTTTTAACTCTTCATGAATTCCATCATCAAATTCACTCTATAATATAGTAAGTTTAGTATCTAAAAATTATTTTAAATAGAATGATGATTTATTTTCCATAAATCTTTAAGAAAAATATTAACAAACTTACAGTATAAATATAAGTGTTATCTCTTTCAATTAAGCGATTTAAAAGTAGTCCATATTACCACGCTTTGAAACCACTTATATATTGTAATTGCATTTTTAGTAATATTGCATGCATGTAAAATATATTCAGTTTAACTGAGGTCAACTCACTTGTATAAACATCTAAAATACATAATAAGGGTTATTATCATAATTTATAGAAATCATAAAAGTTGACAAAAAACAAACAAATTTTTTGAAATAAAAAATAAAGTAATAGTTTTAATTAAGTACATACTTTTATTGAAATGGGAGTCGTTTTCTAAGGAATATTCAAGTGTATTTGCCAATAGACGATGTCCAAATAGGTTCTTATAGAATAAGTTATGCTTTAATTTCCTTAATGGTGATAGTCCCTTGTATATTCCTTATAAACCAATATACTTAATAAATATATTAACCATTATTTTTAATGGGTAAAAGTTTACTCTTTCCAAATAATTCATGTTTTTAAAATTATTATAGAAATATTATTTTTATTCATTCATTTTATTAATATATTTGACTTATTTTTAGTTGTTAGACAAAATATTCTAATTGCCTTTAAAAAGGAATGATTGAATTAATTTTCATATAATATTAAAAAGTTATAAATAAAATGTACATAGGGCCATGGCAGGAATTTAAGTTGGCTAAAATCCTTCAAATCAAAGATAAAATAGAAAAGGAAGAGAAAGAAGCAAATAAATTAGACAATAGTATTTAATAAAATGCGAATGCTGGTTAACGAATCCCTCCCAAAGCTTACTCAACAGGTGCAAGATTACAACCTAATAACTTCATTAATTTCTTACTAAATTTTACAGTAGAATGTTTAAAGTATAATAACAATAATGCTTATGAAGTTCAATCTGATTAAAACAATGTATTTAAGACGCAGAGTAATATGAGAGCTAATTCTAGATAAAATGCAAAACGTTCGCAAGCCTCTAGTGAACATCAATATAAATTTAAATTAGCACCGGAGTACTCTGCACCTCCCAAGTAAATTCCAGTCCTACGCGGAAATCACTCTGATCCTCGAAATCCAAACTATAAAATGATGTAGACTGGTCCATTAAAATAATAACAGTAATAGCTGGGTCCTTATTCTTAGTACACAAAATAAAACTCTTTAAATCCAGGTGTGAAAAGTGGACCAGTTAGTGCGAATAATTACAACTAAAATCTTGGGAAGCATAGTCCAACAGCTTCCAATTACAGTTATGCTCTATCAAACGCACATTCAACTTAATATACTTAACAACCAGGGATTGTGAAATAAATCGACAGTTTCGTTAAAAATTAATAAGGTCCACAGTCAATGAACTCCAAAGGTAGTTATCTATCGACTACATAATCTGCTTCTAACAAAGCTTCACTTTCTGAGTATCGAGCTTAACTTAGAAATAGAGATAAATCATCAAATAATGGGATGGGAGGGAATAATTTGCCCATTGAAGTTCATTATGAGCAGTGGAACAGATTTGAAAATTTCTTGAAATTTGCTGGTAAAAAGGAAATTAGAGATCGTTTGAAGGAATTAGATCCACCTCCTCTAGAAAATTATATTGACCCAGATGTTATTGATAAAATTCGTGCAGCTAGTAAACCTCCAAACGTTCCTCGAAAAAATATTATAAAACCTGGTGAGAAAGGGGGTATAAGCGCTAAGGAAGAAAATCGATTAAGAATTGAGAAAATGAAGCAACTTTATGGTTTGTACAAATAATTTGAAGAAGAGGAGAATAAAGATTAGAAAGAGGAGCAGTAATAAATGACCCCAATTACTTAAAATCCAGCTTAAGAATAAATAAATAATTAGCAAAGCTTTAGTTAACTGCAAAGTCAATAATAACTATAGCCTAATAATTTCATATTGCCAGAAGTTAAAAACACACCCTAAAGATTGGAAGATTAACTCTTGAAAAAACAGTAAATCTAATAGTAATAAATTATGGATAATCGTAGGCCTGTTAAGTTGCCAGAATTACCTAAGAATAAAATTGATCAATAACCTCAACAAGTTTTTCAAAATTAATAGATAGTACAGTAAACTCAATAAAACCAGAAACCTTCACTGTATAATTTCTATTAGAAAATTATAGACAGAAATGTACCTAATACTGTTGAAAAAGATGAAAAGTTTAAACATCCTAATTACTAAGTATTGTCTCAATAGTAGTAAAATGTGCAACAAAATAATCAATAAGATTCTTAATAAAACAATAAATTCCAAAGTTAGTATGCTTAACCGTAATAGCATCACTAAAGATATTAAATATATTAAATAGGCGTATTATTGTTTTCTTTTTGCATCAATTAACTTAGGAGGATATTCGTGAAGATTTAAGTGAAGACGGAGATAAAGTGAATTAAAATGACGTCCTAAATTCGAGCATTAGAAAGCGTGGGGATCCTTCCCAAATTGATCCTAATGATAGATCAATTAGAAAATCTTATGATGAAAGTGAAATCGATGGGTTGATTAAGTGGGCCAATAATCTGCCTGATGATATAGCAAATCAATCACAGACTTCATTCTTCAAGAAAGGTTTAATTTGACAAGAAATATTTATCGTTTATTTAAATAAAGTAACAATTAGAAATTTTTAATAGCTTGTTTTTGTTTAGCGTATCTCTAAAGACATATCTTTCGAGAATTTTCATTATTTATATATTAAATATAAAAAGAATTAAGTCTTCAAAAATGGAAAGTCGTCCATCTTGGTTGACCCCTTAACTAAAAAGCAAGTATATTACTTTAGAGATCTTAAAGTATACCTTCGTTAACTCTTACAAAGCAGTTTTGTTACTTCGATCTTTGAGTATATAATCCAGATATTTTCTATAACAAACCTATGGTGAAATCTTAAATTTGTTTGAAAAGTTGCCATTCTCAATTACACCTGAGTTTTAAATAAGAAGGGTGGGGGGAACATATTTGATTAGTATAAAATATCAGATTTCAGCCATTTTAATATACTATGAATATCTTAATAAGGTATATTAAAAGTCAATATATTATATACAAGAAATAGTAGGGTCAAAATTATAGAAATTGTATCATCGTTTTAAAAATACAATAAGCATTTCAATTTAAAAATATTAAAAAATTCCTAAGCACTAGATTAATTAAATAAATCTATTTTTAATTCTAAAATTCTAAACTTATTCATTTATTGATTAATAATTTGTTAATTCGACTATAAAACATTTTTATAAAGCCTTTGCTTAAATTTGTGTGGACTAGATTTATTTTATATTATCATACTCACTTCTTTTAATTTATTTAGTTAAAATAAACGATTTTTTAAATATTTTATGAAAAAAGTTAAACTTATTCTTTAAAAAAAATCGGGGGGGGTCTAAGTCGGTGGCAGAAATTTTTTGAAATCCTAAGTCGGTGGCAGACATAAAAAAAAATTTTTTTTCAAAATCCTATGTCGGTGGCAAAAAATTAAATATGATTATTTTACCAAAAACTCATAAATTGATGCTTAATACAAAATAAAGTTTTCAATAAAAAAAATAAATATTTAAATTGTTGTATCTAAAAATTTATTTAAAAATTTATATTATTATTTTAATATAATAGATATAGAAATGTAAAGGCAAAAAAGACATTCAGATATTGTAAAAACATCTTAATTAATAATGGATGTAATGAGTTTTATCAAAGATATATAAAAAGTAATAGAAGATCTATAAGAAACTGGAATTTTCGAAAATGACGTAAAATGTTAAGTATGCAGATAGTATATGATGTTAACCAAAAGAAAAGATGCACCAGATTAAGTTGAATACTAATGTAAACGACCATGCAGGAGGAAAAAATCAATTTAATCACTATTTATGTTTCGCAAGCATCAACAACCAATATCAGCATGGTATTTATTGGTGTTTCACTATTTTGCAAAGGGATACAGTTCTTCCCAAACAAAGTACAATTTAAATATGTGCAATTACAAATTAAATCAGAAATTAATCAAGAATATATTCTAAGATGTTAGAAAAAAGATAGCTAAGTATATGGAGATTTTTCACATCTAAGATGAAAATGAAATACTTAATGGTGATATTGAAGTAGATGAAAGTTTATTTACTCATGGAAAATTCTTGCATGATGAAGGCTAAATTAGAAATTATGTAGGAAATATGAGAGTTGAAAGGCAAATTTGGGTATTCGGTATGATAGAAAGAAATTCTAAGAAGCAAAAGTTTTCATTGTTAAAGACAGAACTAGAGATACTTTATGGGCACTAATACACTAATATTCTTAAGTAGGATCTACTATACATCATGATGGATTTAGTTCATATATAAATATGCAGTTTTCATAAGCAGGATTATACAATAAAAGATATGTTCATGAAGAACTAAAATAAAATTTATTTAATTTATAATAAGAAGAAGATAATGATGACGATGATGATGAAGATGATGATGACGATGATGATGAAGATGATGATGAAGATGATGAAAATGAAGAAAATAAATTTTAAGATGTTGAAATGCAAGATGATAGTGAGAATAGCAATGCAAATGTAAGACCTAAAATTTTTAGAGGAACTAATTAAATTGAAAGCTTATGGTTTTAACTCAAAAGATATATTAAAAATATTTATAGTACGGTAAGTGATGAAAATTTGCATGATTTTCTAATGGAAGCATTATGGAGAAGACAAATAAAAATCAATTAATAAAAGGCAAATGAATCTTTATCTGAGATATTTAACTAGTTAGTAATTAATTAACAATTCTTTGATTGAAAACTTTTTTTTATATTAAGCATCAATTTATGAGTTTTTGGTAAAATAATCATATTTTATTTTTTGCCACCGACATAGGATTTTGAAAAAAAAAATTTTTTTATGTCTGCCCCCGACTTAGACCCCCCCCCCCAAAAAAATCAAGATTAAATTTCGATAAATTTGATTCTAAGGGCATTGTATATTATACAATGATTTATGATTAATTTATTAAATATTTTTTGAATTGAAAAAAAGAAAATTTTTAAACTCAAGTGCTATTCCAGCTTGAGTTTTAAGTTTTTAAACATAAACAATCAAAATCATTGAACATTTTCTCTAAATTAAAAGAATTAGTTGACATAAAAGGTTGTTTTGATATAAAACTTAACATTTAACTATATTATTCTGATTTTGTAGATTATGAGTTCAATGAGGATGCGATTTTCTAATTAGTAAATATTCTAGATAATTAAAATAATGAATATTACGAAATGATACTTTTGGGGTTGAGTTTTTTTTCTTAAAACTTTTATAAATTATTTTTAATATATTTTATAAACAATAATGAATAAAATAATATTCTTTCTAAATAATTAATGAATGACTATTTATCTAAGCAATTTACTTTCAAACTAATTAATTAATGAATAGTTAAAGTATTTATTAGAGCTTAAAATAATGATAATTAATTAATTATAATTTTTTAAGTAAAATTATTTAAGATTTATTGATAATAGATGTTTTTAAATTTGAACAAAATTAGTAAAATGATTTGAATAAATGCATTGTGAAATATTTAAATTATTAGAAAGAAATATTTCTATAAAGAAAAATTGAGTTATTAAAGATTTTATAAAATTAAGGGAAAATATAATATGTTGTGAAAATATTATTTTGAAATTAAAGGAAATTGTAAGCAGGAAACCTTTACATCACAGTTAAGCCAGGAAAAATCTCCCTATTCTTTCATTCATGGTTTTCGACGAAGATGAAATGTCTGAAATTTATTAATTCTGGCAAAACAGATTTTTAAAGGTTTTCAAATAGATATGTAAATAAACCAATGCAACCTTCCCTACACACACCTATTCTCTTTTAACTGATTCTTCCCACCACAGAAATGCTTTATAGTATAAACTTAACCTATTCATAATGTTTTTATTTATAATACTAAATTTGTAGGAAATCATTCGAATTAGAAAATTATAATTCATTCAATAAATATAATCAAGAATTTATGGCAATTAAAATCGTCAAATTTAAATGATCTTGGGCTTATTTGGTATAGAATTTAAACTTTGCTGGATTTTATTGTTGGCGGTACTATTTTATTTCAACCCTGGAGTGAGATAGTTCGACTTTAATAAAAGAAATCTAAATTCAATTAATTGAACCCTCACATTCGAGCTATCTTGCTCCAGGGTTGAAATAAAATAGTACCGCCAACAATAAAATCCAACAAAGTTTAAATTCTATACCAAATAAGCTCAAGATCATTTAAATTGGACGATTTTAATTGCCACAAATTTTTTATTGTATTTATTTAATTAATTATAATTTTCTAATTCGAATCATTTCCTACAAATTTAGTATTATAAATAAAAACATTATGAATTGGTCAAATTTATTCAAGATGGCATTTCTGTGGTGGGAAGAGTTTCAGTAAAAAGAGAATAGGTGTGTGTAGGGAAGGTTGCATTGGTTAGAACAAATATGCAAAGCTAGCTAAAAAAACGAAATAATTACAGAAAGAATTTAATTCTTGGAAAATTAAGAATCATATATGAATTATATGCTTGGAATGTTTAATCAGATTCAAAACACTAAAATGATCTTAAAAAAAAATTAAATTTCCTGAGTACTTTATTTATTAGGAAATTTACTAAGGTTTAAAATTATTTATAAATTCAAGACAAAAATTAGAATCTATTAGAGATCAATATATGATGATGAGCATTTAGATTTAGTTATTAAATAGGGCATTGGATGTGATATATGCTGTTTTTAGATCAAACCGGTATTGTATTAATAGTCAATTACAATTTTCTTATAGCGAAGTCCATCAAGTTTTCTTTTTCACTGCTTTCTACTATGTAATTAAGGCAACAATAACTAAATTCCAAGCCTTATATTAAATCAAAGTCACTATTGAACCTATAGACTAAAATTATCAATAAGAACTTTTTCTAAGCATTGGGCTCACTTCTCTTTAGACCAGCGAGCTACTATGTTTCAACGATATTTCCCTGAGTTGAAGATTTCCAAATAATATGTTGCTTTATTTTTATACTAAATGATAGATCTTGCAAAGTGAACGAATCTAGAGATTATTATTATTTAATGCTGTACTTTAATTAATACTAGGCTCAATCCAGGCAGATAGTAATAATCAGATATTCATACTTTGACTATAAGTAATCTAATCTAATCTGTCCAAGGGGAACAACACTCAGAATCAGAAGATCCATTGATTTCACTCTGCCATTTAAAACTGCAACTTATTTATAATTATAATTAAATGCTGAGAGCTTGATAGAGTAATTTTTAATTTTACATAATGACTAGCTTGTGTTAACTTTAATAACTTTCATCTAGAAATCATGGTATTAGAGACATAGTAATTTAAAAGTTTACAACGAGAAATATTGGTTCAAACAATGGCAATTCTTGATGGTAATCAAAACCCCAAAACCCATTAATGAAGTTTATTAGTGCTTTGATTTGTAGGGAATTTGTTAGGGGTTGAGGTTATTAATTAAATGCGAAACAAAAATAGCAAACTTTTGGGGTCTATTTATGATGAAGAGTATATAGATTTAGTGTTTAAACTGCGATATGGAGGTGATAAATATAGTGAATAAGTCAAATCATTACTGAACTATAAGTCTTTTGCACTGCTCTTAAAGCGAAGTCCATCAACTATTTGATCCCACTGCCATATAAAAGTATAACTAAAGCAATAATAGCTGAATTCTATGCCTTAGAGGAAGTCAAAGTTTCAATAGAAGCAAATTGACTATCTTATTAATGAAAAAACTTTGAAGTATTAGGCTAACTTCTCTCTCGACCAACGAGCTACTATGTTTAACCGCCAGTTCCCTGAGTTGAAAATCTCTGCATAGTCTGTTGCAAACATTTATAAACGGAATAATATCACGTAAAAAGGTGAGAATCGTATCAAGAGAGTGATTGATTCACTGTGTCATTTTACTACAATTACCTAAATTATATCTATAATTAAATGCAGAGAGCCTAATAGAATAATATTAAGTTTATTCATGCTGACGAGGCTGTGTTTACATTCAACACTTTCATCTAGAAGTCTTGGTATGAGAGGCATAGTAATATAGAAGTATATGACTATAAAGTCAAGGTATAAACAATGGCAATTCTTGGAGGTATTAGCGAGGATGTTGGTTTAGAAACTTATGTTATTTATCCTTGCTCTATTAAGACAGAGCAGTATATTCACTTCTTAGAGCAGCTGAGAGAGAAGTACCCTGAATAAGAGATTATACTGTTTGTTGATAATCTTTCTGTTCATAAGACCAAAGATACAAGGAAGAGTTATGAACAACTTAGAATAACGCCAGTGTTCAACGTACTTTCAGTCCCTAGTTTAATGGAATTGAGTTCTACTGGGGTATATTAATAGGCCATTACAAGAAACTGCTGTTCTACCACTTGATGCATGACCTACCTATCGATACAGTTGACTTTATTAAAAGCTCATCGAAGAGAGTAGATAATTTATTTGCTTAAAAGTGTGCTAAAGAAGGGAGAGTGAATGTATATAAATAAGTTTTGTAGTTAAGTTAATGAATATATATCACATTTAAAATTCTTTAGAGGGAGTTGGCTTCTCTTTCTTTTCTTCTATTTCTTGCTTCCCTCCTCCTAAATTTCTTCTCTTGCTGCTAGCTCCTGCATCTATGTTCATTTAATCCGGTGGCTGAATATTAGAGTAAAGTCTCTTACTAACTTCATACTTTGTCTGCGACTTTCGCTCTCTGTTAAGCTTGCTCTATTCCTTCATCAAGAAGATGTCAGTACCAGATTTTTCTAAAGAGTTAAACTACAAATATTACTTGAAATATATTGGTGCTTCTGCAACTCTTATAGCCAGCTCTCACTTATCTTGATCCCCTGTTTATCCTTATTTTCTGAAGTGATACTGTACCTTTTCTTATGTGATTCTTGAATAATTTCATTCAAGTAATCACCTTTGATAGTTGCAAGTATGCCAAAGAAATAGTTTCTTCAGGTATATTATTTGACAACTGCTTCTTAGTAGGCAGGTACTGCGAAACCTCTGGGTCATTCATAGCATTATCATATAAGTTAGTCACTGAGATTTCTGGATAGTTTGGAATATCTGCAAACTTACCATCTTAAGTTTTCAAAGCTTTCTTCTCTTCGCAGAGTATCGCTCTTAGAAATGAAATTTTAGTACCTTCCATCAACCAACTACATAGTCTAGATTAGTTCCTATGAATTCATTACCTTCCTGCACATGTAGCGGTCAAATCCTTCTTGCTTCTAAATCTTTGAATCAATTCTTGTGCTTGCACTCTTTTCAAAGCATCATTCATTGTTTCCATCTTTTTTACAGATCTAAGAAATGAAATTCATATTTTAAGTTTATTGATTTCAATTATATACCTTTGTAAAACTTACTATTAAATTTGGGCATCCTATAGAGGGTCAACATTTAAGAAGGATTTAGAGAAGGTTTTGAGAACTGGTTTCAAACTTGAGAGATTGTTATCAGTTTCTATTGTTATAGTTCCATATTTTTTTATTTAAATTGGTACGTAATTAGGAGCAGCTCCTAAAATGCTAATACTTAATTAGGAGCATTAATTAATGCTAGTACTTAATTATGAGTACCCTAATTTTAATCATAAAATCACAAAATATCTCATAAAGCAGTACGTACTTAATTAGGTGCACCTCCTAAATCGGTACATGCTGTAATCAACTACTTATTGATAGTAAATGGTTACTTTCTCACCCATATTTAGAGCTGGATCGCCTCTTACTGCTCATTCTTCTCCTCTTATTCTTTAAAAACTTCCCTTGAAACTTTTATGCTTGCAAAGCTCTCATATAAGCTCTCAGTTATAGAGGCAGTTTTATAATTTTAAATTCAAATTTAAATATGAGCGCTAACATTTTAAGAAAAACTACAGCACTTCCATCAAACTAAATGAGACTTGACTTTGGCAACAATAAAATGTGTGGTAGCTGTGAGATGAAGTTGAAGTATATTTTTGTGAGAAGTGTGAAAGAGACTTAATTCATAAGTCTAGCTGGTACAGACATATGAAGTTCCATAAGGAAGCTAAGCCTACTGTATACTTAAAGCATGACAAAGTATATAGAAAGTATGATTGCTTTGAGTGCAATAACCAGTACTCTCATACAAAAGACTTAAAAAAGCATCTTTTAAAAGCCTTCAAGAAAGAAATAGAAGTTGAAGATTAATACACTCAACTGAAGTTACTCAACAAAAGAAAAACAAGGGAGCCTCTTTAAGTCGCTGAGCTTTAACAAGCAAGTGAATCACAGTATGTGAAAATTTAGTCAAAATAGATAAAAATTAGGGAATAAATTAATTCTTCAAATAGATTTATATTATAAATAAGTCATCCTCTAAACATAATTATAAATATTTTTTTTATAAATTTGTTTGATTTATATTTTACTATAATTAAAATGGGCGCAAGTGATAAATATTATATTTTTACTACTTTCGCCAATTTATATTATATTAATAATTTATAATTAAATTTTTAAATTGTTTTTACTTAAAATAATTTATATTTATCAAATTATCTTTTTGTTAAATGAAAGTTTATATATTCACTATTTTATATTTAAGTGACATAATTTATTTTATACATTGAAGTTTTTTATATTTAAAGATTTATTACTTTTATTTGTAAAATTATTATAAAATTACTCATATTCAAAATTAGGGATAAATTAAACATTATTTTGATTAAAAACAAACTTTATTTTCATTTCCTGATTTAAATAAATATATAATAATTTATCTAATTGGCTCAAGCAGCAAAAGTATTTATAATTTTATAATTAATTCAACAATAATATATAATGCTATTCTAATTCAGACATATTTCTAATAATTAATATTCAAAATATTTCAAGCAAGTTTAATATATATTTCTTTGTATTTAGGTATTTCTATATTCAAGATTTTCATACTATTTTGACTATTGCACGCAACCTCTTGGCATCAAAAGTCACTAAAATTATTATTAAAACATAATTAAAAAAAGTTCCAGTACTCGCATAGATGGATTTAGATACTTCTCTCTAAAGCTACCAAATTCTAGAGGATTCCTATGACAAGAAAATTATAAAGGATTATCAGTATGCTTACAAATTATATACTTTTAACTATCTCCTTAGTGATGATAAATATAAAATAGAGTTTACTAATGAGAATTAAGTACTCACTCAAGCTAAGTTTAAAGAGTGCAAATACTTTAATAAAGCTAGATGCTGTTCTCCTTGTCAATGATTATAGAGCTTTCAAACTCTCATTATTTGAAATCACCCTCAGGGATTTCATAACTGATTAAAGAAATCATAGATAGCTTGCATTAATAGCAACCTAAACATACAGGGTATCAAAGAGCTTCATAAGTTAGGCTTTGTTCACATGGATCTCAAGCCTGTGAATATAATGCTGAACTTTTAACCTGTAAGAGTATCAATAATTGATTTCAACAGAGCTTTAAGAGTGGAAGTATCAAGGCTTGGAACTGTAATGGGAACTCACGGCTATTATTCAGAAAGAGAAGACTGGAGAGATGGTGACTTTCAATGGGATGTGTAGGCTACGGCAGCAATAATAATAGATTGCAATATGCCTCGCAATGAATACTATTCTACTAGGTGCAAAAAGGACGCAAAACAAAGAATAAAGCAATTTATTGACAAAACAAGAGTGTCTCAATCAATGAAACAAATGGCAGAGTCAATAAAAATAAAACAAAACTCAAGATCAGAAATAACAATAGAACATATAGAGTTGTAGTTAAGCAAGATAAACTTCAGACCTCTCCCATATTATCCAAAAGTACATTCGAGTGATTAAATTAAAAAAAAATGTACTACATATTTCACATTAAAACCTATTAATAACAACAACCCCTAAAAATTCGCTACAAATCAAAGCACTTATAAACCTCATTATGGGGTTTTGGGTTTTTTAATGCGAGGATGCTCGTTTAGAAACTTATTTATTTTTTCAAGTTAAAATAAGACAGAACAATATATTAAGTTATTTGAGCAGCTGGGAGAGAAGTACCCTGAATATGATATTATATTGTTTGTTTATAACCTTACTGTTCATAAGACAATAAAAACTATGAAGAGTTATGAACAACTTAGAATAACACCAGTGTTCAACGTTTCTTACAGCCATAGTTTAATGGAATTATATTCTACTTTTAAGTACTAAAAGACAATTACAATTAACTGCTACTCTACCGTTTGATGTATACCTGTAAATACATTCAACTTTGTTAAAAGTTCAGCTAAGATGATAGACAATTAGTTGATTTAAAAGTGCAAAAGAAAAAGATTGAATCAATACCCCAAAACCCCTTAATTAAATTTTAGTGATTTGATTTGTATGTATAGTTGAGGTCTTGTTAGGGTTTGTAGAGAAATTAGGCTTATTTACAAAATAAGAAATAGAAATTATCGATATTTAGGGTCGATATAAAATGATAAATATTTATTTTTATTGCTTAAGCTTATGTATGGTAAGAGTATAAATGCAGATTAAGTCAAACCAGTGATTAGTTATGTAGCCATAGCAAATTTATTAAACAAGAGTGTATCAACTCTTAGGTATTACTAGTTTCTAGCTGTTAAGCATTTAATTCTGGTTCTTGAAAGAATCCTCCTAGAAAATATTAGTACTCTCAGGCTAATATTGATTACCATTGCGATTCAAAGACTTTGAAGTTTTGGGCACACTTTCCACTTGACTAGTGATATGTTTCATCGCAAGTTTCCAGGCATGTGTATCTATCCTTAGACCTTATCCAAAATTTATAGACGAAATGATATTAATTTCAAGACTGTCAACTGAGTGAAAAGTAGTGATTGATTTTACAGAGCCATTTTATAGTAATAATTAAAAAAATATATATATATTTATATATATTTATGATTAAATGAAGAGGGCTATTGTTAATATCATCCAGATCATACATGCTGATGAAGCTGTGTTTACCTTCATCAACTTTATTGATAAGTCATGGTACAAGAAGAATGATATTATTGAAGTTTATGACTAAAAAGTGAAGGTTTTTATCCATGCAATTTTTGAAAGTATCAGCGAAGATTTTGGCTTAGAAAGTTATATGATTCACTTACGCTCTATTATGCGTGAGTAGTATATCGAGATCTTGCATTAGCTAAGAGATATACAAGGATCAAAAGATCATCTTTTTTGTTGATAACTCATCAGTTCATAAGACTAAGGAGTCTAAGAAAGCTTATGAAAATTTAAACATTATTTCTGTATACAACGTTCCTTATAGCCAATAATTTAATGGAGTTAAATCAAGACTTACTACAAGAAACTAATATTTTATAATCTAATGCATGATTTACCAATTGATACAGTAGATTAATACAAAGCAGTTGCAATAGAGTCAATAAAGATAAGACTACGATTTTTGCAGGGAGAGGCAGAATGAATGTATATAAATAAGTATTAGATTTAAATGAATGAAATAGTTCACATATTAATTGGACCTATAAATTGATTAGGCTTCTTTTTCTTTTCTTATTCTTAAAGTTTTACAAGACCTAAGTTTCTTCTTTTACTGCCATCTCCTGCATCTATGTTCATATCCTCTGGCTTTTAAATATCTTTATAATGTCTCTTGCTAACTTAATGAACTATTTGCTGTTTTCTATTTCTATGAACCTTAGCATGCTATTTCATAAGATATATACCAGTACCAGATTTTTCTAAAAAGTAAAATATCAAAGCTTACTTGATAGAAAATAATGGTTTCTTAAGCTCTTCTAACCAAGCTGAGCTTATTAGAATATTTTGCTTCTTCTAGTCTTCAGGAGCTATAAAATATCGTGTTTTTATCAGCTTTTCCAATTATTTCTTTGAAATACTCCTCATTATTTTTACCTAAACACCAAAGAGAATTTCCTCTCAGAAAGTTTATTAGAGAGTTGTCCTTAGTAGGAAGGTAAAAAATACCACTTCCTCATTTTCCATGGCATCTTTAAAGAGATTAATGACAAAATTTCTAGTTTGAAACCTCTTTTAACTTAATCTCATTGTTTTTTAAGCCTTTCTTCTAATCACATAGCATACCTTTCAAGAATTATATTCTTGTACCTTCCATAATTGAAAGGAATAAACCCAGTATTTGTCTTAAATATAGATTGTAATATTACTATGTAGAGTGAGGTATCGATAAAGATCCTCTTAGCATTTAAATCTTGAGATCATTTCATGAGCCTCAACCCACTTTATTACAATTCTATAGATTCTATCTTTGTTCCTTCTTCTATTAATGAATTTCTAATCTTTAATATATAGAGTTCTGGATCCTACTTTTTAAACACTTACACTTACTATTAAATATGGGCATTTTATAGGAGGTTAACCTGGTAAAGATACGTGGAGAAAATTGGCAAAAGCTGTAACAAACTTCAGAAACGGATCTCCATTTAAAAAATTTAGTTCCATTAAATTAGCAGTGGTACTAAATCCGTTGAATTGTAATTAGTATCTATTTAATAGTTCCAAAACTTAATTGGTACTTAATTTTAATCTAATAAGGCTTTAATGGAATAGTTTCAAAATGGTTCAAAACCTAATTGGTACAAGAACCAAATTGATTTTTTAAAGATAGTACCAAAATCATAAATATTAAGCATGAATTTAGAAAATTTTTTGTAATATACTAAGTATGATATATAACACGTCAAAATCAGCTTTTATTACTCCTGTGCCAACTCCTATACAGACTAACTAATTAACTTGAAAGTTATTAGAGCTTCATAATAGAAATTTAAATTTGAATTTAAACATGATGGCTAACTTAAATCGTAAGTCAGTTTCTATTGAAATAGGTTAATAATTGCTTAACTTTGCCACCTCTTGTAATATAAATAGTAAATCTGATTGAGCTAAAACTCTAGAGTTTGAAGCAGAGATCTTTATAATTTTAGTATAAAATAAGAAAAAGAGTACAGTGATGGGAGTATAAACACAAGTACAAATGGTTGAGTAAGATGAGGAACAGCAACCAATACATTTCAATGCGAACACTAAATTTTTCTCTCAACTGAGTTTAGCTTGAAGAGGCATATCAAGGAGATATACTCTAGTAGAGCTAAGATCTACTTAAAGCATATAAAAGTTGATGGCAGGTATCAGCACAACATGCATGAAGTATTAAACTCACTCAGTCAAAGTAAAGAGGCATATGCAAAAGCATCTAATAAGCAAATTCCTGATTAAAGATGAGGACACTTAAAATCTTGTACTTGCTAAAAGAAAAATAACTCTCTTAAGTCATAAAGAACTGTAGAAAAGATATAAGAGATAGAAGCGATTGGAGTCATTGAACCAACCAGCAAATGGTATGCATATAGCATGCTTAAAAGAGAGAGAGAGCAATTTTTATACATGCATTAAATGCAGTTGATATAAGCAGCTGTATTAAGAAATATTTTAACATTGACTTGCCTAATAAGACAAGCAATAACTTATAGCAGTTGATAAAATCGTTTACAGTGTATATCCTTTCAAGTATCTCATAAAGAAAGAGCAATATTAAAACGAGTTTGCAAATGAGTACATAGTATTGAGAGACTTAGAAAAGATAATGCAAGATCTTAGCCAAGCTCGACGGAGTTATACTTGGTCATGATTTTAATGCATTAAGATTCAAGAAGTTTGAAATTACACTAAGAGAGTATCTCTACCATAATAGATATCCTGATGATTTGAATGAGATACTAACAGAAATAACTAAGAGGGAGAAAGAGCTCCATAATTTGGAGATAGAGATTTGAAGTTAGAAAATTTAATGCTAAATCTCTGCCCTTTAAAAGTAGTAGTCATAGATTTCAATAGAGCAAAAGGAAATAAGATAAGGGCTTTAGCTTTGGTTCTAGGCACTCCAGGATACTTCCCCTTATGATAGAAGTGGACAAATGCCTCTTTTTAATTTGATGTTTTATCTTAAAGTGCGAAATGGAAAGTATGTCATAAATTGTAACAAAGCATGAGAAGTAATCAATAAGTATGGCCACTAAGCATGTTAAACAAGAAGAAATCTGAGATAAATTAAGAAGATAGCTGAGATTATAATCGAGAAAGCTCCAGAATGTTTAAGATAATAATTAGATGATATACTAGAACAACTACAGACAGCTAGATTTAAGAGTATCACAAAGATAAGCAGAATAAAAAATTGTTTTAATTAAGAACAATAATATTAATTAATTATTAATTGAATTCAGAGAAAAAACCTACATCTTCTTTAATAACTTAATTGACCCCAACTACACTATATAAATCAAATTACTATAACATCTAATTAAAGGGTTTTGGGTTTTTAATTTAACTCTAAATTCAATCACTCTCTTTACTCTGTTGACAGTCTAGAAAGTAATACCATTTATCCTTTAAATATTAAATATAGGAATAAAGAGATGATTATTTGATAGAAATCTTTACAGCATGTCAAATGTAAAGTGTGCGCAATACTTCTTAAGAAAAAATAGAGATAGTCACATTGAGCCTAATAGAATTTTTATTTTATTTCAAGGTATTATCATTAGCCAATAATGAAATTCTAAACAGCTAGCAGGGAGTGTACCTAATAGTTGAAACACTCATGTGTAATAGATGTACTAAAGCTGCATAAATAGGACTGGTTTGACTTAGAGCATATTAAAACTTTTACCATAAATAAGCTTAAGCAGTATATCTAAATTTTACTCATTACAAATAAAACCTAAATTATGCTACTTTATATTTCTCATTTAAAAAATTGGTTATCTCTCTACTATTCCCAATAAGACTCCAAATATACCTTACAACTAAAGCACTTAAAAAATTAAAATCAGTTTTCAAGTGATCCAAAAGTGCATTATAAGTTTTTAAATTCACATTAATTTCACATTTAAAGTAATTAATAGCCCCAACCTTTTACATTTTTAATATAAATTAAATCACTTATAATATGTTAAGGGATTTTAATTGAACTGGATATTACAAACTCAACAAATTTAGTATTTAAAAATGCTATAATATCAAAATTTGAGATTCTATTATCATTTCAAATTTGATTTGATATTTCACTATTTGAGCATAGAATCAAATTAATCAGAATTTTGGCAGAATTTTTATAAACTTTTATATATTATACATCTGTAAATTATAAAATAACCATTATCTCTAAATATTATGAAATATATAGAATATCAAACCAGGTTGGTCATTTAACATAAAATTCTAGAGTTAAGAACAAATTAAATAAAGATTAATTATTTTTTTTATAATTCAATTAGTTTTTTGTCAGGGATACGTCAAAGTTAATTGCCACTTTTTATTGATATAATTTATTAAGATATAATTATTTATTTTTTTAAAAAATAATGTATTCTAGCAGTAAATAAGTATCAGAAATCCCAAAAAAATAAAATATTTTATATTCATTATTTTAAAACTAAACATTGCAAAGTGATTTACAATAAGATAGATAGGTATTCCTTAAATTTAGTAATCATAAATTTAGTTAATTATAACTCAATTAAATAAAATTAACGCATAACAATTTTTAAATTAAACTAACCTTCAATTTATTGTCGAATATAAACTTTTTAAAATACGAAGTACCATTCTATATGAATATTTTTATATGAATGAAAATCAATAAATAAATAACTCGCATCGAGGGCTTAAAGCCCCCCGAGCATATCATAATGAAGGAACTCAGTTCCTTTGGTTGTTTCTTCTCTTTTTGTTTTTTATTCTGGGTCTTTTTGGTTGTCTTAGTTTGTTGTTTGTTTTTCTACCCATGTTTTAATTTTGTCTTCTGCGGTCTTGTCTTAGGATGGTGACGGAGTCGTCACCGATGTGTTTATATTTAATTGATGATTAAACTTATAAGATTATAACCGAGAATTTAATAAGATCGAGTAAGATAATAGATTTAAAATTTTCTTTCATGAAGAAGATGAGATCGATTGAGAGATTTTTGGAGAAATTCAAAGGAGTTTTAAATCTAATGGTGTTTGTGTTTAGGTCTTGGTTTGTATCACAGTACATTATGACATCTTAGTCATAGGATCTGAGTTTTTCAATAGTTTTAAGGAAGGTTTTAATCTGTTTGGGTGTGTCAGGTCATTGGATATAGTGTGCTAGGCTTTAGTGTCTAGGGATAGTCGAACCGTTCTAAAGTTAGAGGCAAAAAGTTTTGTCTCTTTAGTCCGAAAAGTGTACTTCCCCCAGCTGGATTGTAGGGTCCGGAGGTGTGTTTTAACTAAGAAGTACATACATACTCACGAGTGGCCTTAAATAATAGAGTATGTCAGATTTGACACCCTTAAGTCAGTATATTCTTTTAGCACCCGTTCACAACCTAGCTAAGTACTATACATAACCCTAGCACAACCGGAGCACACACTCAATATTAGGTTTTCTTAATTTTCGAATTGATTACCTAGAGTCTAGCTACATTAAACAACTAAAATAGTGAGCTTACGTCCAATTAGTTCACTTACTCAGCTCCACACCAACCCTCAAAGTCCACTCTCTGTTCATGATGACATTTTTAACTTCAACTAGGTATGAGGCCTGACCGAAGAAATCCAGCCATTTAGTTATAAACATCTCTCAACAGTTTTACAAAGAATTAAACAATTAGGAAAAACTTAAACCACTGTCCAAAAACCTCATACAACCAACAATCCCCTCAAAGATATTTCCTAAACCTCAAAACCAGAAATCAAGAAAAACTTAGTGAGACCATCTTTCTCTATACAATAGAGAAATACACTAAGATATGATTTAGAAGGAATCACTCCCAAATTCTCTTTAATAAGAATTTCTCCTTTCCTAGTACTAAATAGGAAATATAAGAAACAACAAACTATCAGAGAATCACCCTTAATATTGACAAAAGTTGACTAAAAGATATGATGGGAATCACCCCAAATCTATCTAGCTATTTAATACTAATAACAAAACACTTTAACAACTAACAATATTTACTCAAGGGAGTATGCACCAATAAACAAAAGTTATTCTTATTTACTAACAACAATAAAAACTCTGGCCCAAAGCCAGAGAACCTTACTTTGAAAACCCAGAAACCCCTAAATCCCTAAACCCCATAGATTTATAAGTTAAATCTGGATATTACCCAATACAATTAATGATACCTATTAAATATCATATAAAAGATTTGGGACTTTTATATGCTATATAATAATAAAATTAATTAAAAAGATGTTTCAAGTAGTGGGTTTATTTGATTTGAAAATCAATGGGAAATGGTGCCCAATATGCAATCAGGTAGATTGCATGGAAAATAGCTACAGAACTCTGAGAGCTTTTGATGAAACCATGCAAGAACTTCAAGAATATGTTGAATTTGGAGTCTATGATGGAGTTAGCTCCATTGATAGTGAAGAAGAAGAGAGAGAGATTGAAAAACACGTACTCAATTTTTACAGAGAAAAAGTATACTTAAGACAGTTGTGGGCTCACAAGAATTCATTATTTTGATTGAATTGTTAAAGAATTAATTGAAATAGAATCAATGATGAGACAACCAGAGAGATTGAACAGATTAGATGATTTAAATAATATTAAAAGGGCTTGACCATTATGTGCTTTAAAGCTTTATTGATCGGGGGTCCCCAGAAACCTCAATGTGATCAAATTATTATTATTATTTTTTTTTGGAAGATTGATCTCGTAAGGTGTTGCTTTTTTAGAATAAAATTAGGTAAATTATTAGTTTTTTATTTGGAAAAATAGTCCTAATTATTTTGTAGTAAAGAAACTAGGCTAAGCTAAGAAGAAATTATTTTTTCCTATTATTTTGTTTTTTTCGTCATCGAACCTTCAAAATCTGAATATTAAATTTATCATAATTTTTATAACTGGAAAAATGATTCATAAAAGAACTATTATAATCTACTTCTAATATTTAAAACAATTAAATTAAAACCTTTACAAACCCTCAATAATCCTAAATACTGTAGAATACAAACAAAAATAAACTCCGAAATGATTGAAAATTTAATTTTTAATTTTTATAAATTTAGTACATAAAAACTAAAGGTTGTTAATTTTAAATGTTGTTAATTTAATTAAAGAAACATGTAATAGCTTAAATATATGATAATAAATTGCCCGAATAAAGCGAAAGAGTTGAAATAAATGTATTATAAATACTAATTAAACAGGAATATGAAAATAAGTAATAGTTTTGTCGAAGCCTTCTATTTAATTTCTTAATGATCATTTTATTAGCAATCTTGAACTTTTCTTGTAGTCGTCGTGTTACTAAAGATATTATGCCGTGTTTCCTTAGCTTATTATCGTCATAATTCCAAAAATTTTATTTGTAACATCAGGCACTTTTCAGTTTGACACGAATATATTTAGATTGCTTAAAAGGTGGATAATTATTCACCAGCCAATTAAGGTTTAAATCATACACAAATCAAATTGATTGATTAAAACCTTTATTGATAAGACATCAATCTCTTTTTAAAATTTATTTTATAATAAGCCAAGTAATACAACAATTTTAACTCTAAACAATAAAGGTTTTAATCAATCAATTTGATTTGTGTATGATTTAAATCTTAATTGGCTGGTGAATAATTATCCACTTTTTAAGCAATCTAAATATATCCGTGTCAAACTGAAAAGTGCCTGATGTTACAAATAAAATTTTTGGAATTATGACGATAAAAAGCTAAGGAAACACGGCATAATATCTTTAGTAACACGACGACTACAAGAAAAGTTCAAGATTGCTAATAAAATGATCATTAAGAAATTAAATAGAAGGCTTCGACAAAACTATTACTTATTTTCATATTCCTGTTTAATTAGTATTTATAATACATTTATTTCAACTCTTTCGCTTTATTACTGAATTAACTCTTACAGGAGTAATGCCTAAAGAAAGGGACTCATAATATTCTTAGTTATTCAACTACTTTAAATTTAAAGACAATAATTCTTTTTATTTAATGAAAAATAAAAAATTAAATTTTTAAGATAATACTTTTTAGAGGCATTAGGTTCTTTAATATACCTCAATAAATTGTATTTTCTTGACCTCTCTTATAATAATTTCGGTAATGACAATGTAAAACAACTCTGCCCTAAATTGGAACATATTATGAAGAATTTAACTCACTTTGACATTTCATAAAATAATTTGACAGAGGAAGTACTTTTGGAAGTTTTAGATTAGTTCAATAATAATAATGTCTTGGAAGTATTAGTAATTAATCATAACTAATTAATTGATCTTACTCTTTCTAAAAAAATAGCTGGTATTATAGGTAAACCAATAAATATAAAACATGTATTTAGTCAGTTATTTCAGTGTTATTAGGATAAATTGTTTACTATGCCAAGACTTTAAAAATTAGATTTGGGGAACTGTGGAATATATGATGAAATTATAGAACTCATTGTTGGAGCATTTAGTTGTCATTTGAAAATACTATTCCTGCAATAAAATAGAATCACAATTTAAGGATTTAAAGCTTTAAGAATATATATATTCATAATTGGAATAAATTATAATTAAAAGCTTTATGCGAGCACTATGAAAAAATGCCTTAGAATGAATTAGAAGAACTAAATCTTTATAATAATTAAATATATAACTTACCAGAACCAGATATTTTAAAAATTATAGAAAGTTGTAAAAAATTAAGAATCATAGATGTAAATTCTATCGATTTTTATAGGAAAGATAGTTTTTATAATTTCAATACGATGCACCCTATAGCTCACTCTTATTTATGATTTATTTTATTAATTATATTATTTATCATAATCAACAATACAATCAATTAAATTAATATAATATATAAAAATTGTCATATATAATTTTACTCAATTAATATATAAATTAATTAGGTATTTTTAAATAATAATGATTATTAAAAATTGTAAATTTAAAATATGAAGTTGTTTAAAATTAATAATTGTAGTAAATACTAATTTTATCTTAATGAAGATTTAGATTATGTTTTTATTTTGTATTGTGAAGTAAGAAATGAATAGATGTGCTAAAGTAAAAATCTCAATTCACTTTAATTCAAATTTCGTATTTAATAATAAAGATGATAAATTTAAATAGAAAACTGAAATTTAATTTAAAAAAAACATTTGTGAATTAAGTTACAAAAATTATTTATAACATGTAATTTTATTGGATTAATGAGAGATAAATTTCTGGTAGCTCTGGACGTCAATTGTGACCTCTAGACTTTTATACTTCTTAAAATTGATAGATTGCTCAAGCGTCAACAATATTCTTATTAAATTTATATAACTACTTCTATTATATAAATTAAAGGAGGTAAAATATATATTTTAATATATTTGCGAATAAAATTGAATCTCTAATATATATATTTAATTTAAGAATTTGAAATATAAATCTAAATAAATATTTATTCTTAATATTAATTTTTTAAGGATTAATATTTTAATTTTTTTACCAAAACCTTAGTCCGATTTTGTTTATGCTCACCTCAAAACCTTTTTAATATCTCAATTTTATTTTTTAATATTTAAATAAATGAGTTTGAATCAATTTTTTGATGATATAAAGTTGCAAAAACTGTTTAAAATCTATATATTAATTAAATTAAGCAGAATTTAAGTAATATACTTATTTTATTAATTGATATTTTTGATATGATTAACTACGTTTATTTTTTATGCACATTTATTGTTTATCAGTTAATTTACCCACATAGATATCAATTTCGATTTCTATTTCAACATCTTTTTAATTTTATAAAACACATATAATTTTATAATAAAATTTTAAATTAAAATTTATTATATTGTGTAATATTTAATAGAATTTGAAAAATGTAATAAATATAAAAGATTGAAGGAGTATTTTCTCTTTCATTTCGAAATTTCTTTTGGTCACAAAAACATCAAACTTTTAAATCGTTGCTTGATTAAATTTTTACCTCTTTTGTTAGATCTATTCCTCTAACCTTAATTTGATATAATATTTTTATATTCAAATTTACTTGTCAGTTTCTGATTGAAGTCCTTCATCACATCTAAGAGTGAGACACACTTAAACTTAAAAATATTACCATTTCATTATTAAAAAAATAATTTTTCCCTATTTTACATATTTGCTTTAAATAAAATTATTATGTTCATTCGATTACTATGCAAAGCGACGGGTCCTCCACAAATAAATTATAAGGATAGATAAATTAGAAAATAATATTTTTAAAGTGAAATTGTAGCACGACTAAGTGGGCAAATAATCTGCATGATAATATTTCAATCAATCATAAACTTTATTTTCAAAAACAGTTTAAATTCGACGAGAAATATAAATCCTTTATTTTAAATAAAATGACATTAAATATTGTCTTATGCTTATTTTATTTTATGTTTTATTCTCATAATCATATTTTTAGGGAATATGCAAATTATATTAAATATAATCATAATTAAATCCTTTAAAATGGAAAGCCATCCATCTTGATTTATCCCTTAACTAAAGAGCAAATATGTTACATATGACATCTTATAATTTAACTACAAACACAGCCATGAAGCAGTTTTACTACTTCGAGCTTTGAATACAAAATCAAAATGTTTTCTTCTAAGATTCCATGGTGAAATCTTAAATTTATTTAAAAAGATTACATTCTAAACTACACCATAGTTTAAATAGACGGGGGCAGCACTTAAAAAGAACAAGTTATCTCATTTATACTTACTGATTTAAAATTCTATAAATTTATTAATAGAGAATATCAAAAGTCAATAATAATATACGAGAAAACTAATTTATTTAAATTCAATTATAAAATTTTCAAATAAATATAATTTTTTAAATAAAAATAGCATATATCTTATATTTAAATTAATTAAGTTATAAGAAGTTTGCATTATATAGTATATTTTTCTTATAAAACATATTTGAGAATATTTTGTTTCTTTTGAATTTAAATTTTTCTTTTTTTAAATCCAAAAAAATAAATATTACAAACAATTATAGAATTTAAAAAAAATTTTAACTGTATAATTCTTTATGGTCAACTGTAACCCAGTTTGAGTTTAAAAAATAGGATCATAAATATTTTAACAGATTTAACAATTTTTCCAGAATAAAAGAAATAGATGACTTTCAAGGTTGTTTTACTAGATAACTCAATATTTAAGCTCGTTATTCGTAAAATGAAGACGACTATGAAATTGAAGAAGATTAGATTTTATGGCTAAATAATATCATATCCCAAAACCCCTTCAGCAGTTTTATAAGTTTTTTTTGATGGTGTAATTTTCAGGATTAGGGTCATTTTTTGATTTTTTTCCACATTTTCGGAATAAAAATTTTCATTTTTTGTTTTTATGCTTAATATTGTAAATGCTTAGAATTTTTTAGATGATTTCACTCTTATAATTGTTAAGTTTGATTTAATTAAATATGAATATTAATTTATCCTTATAATGCTTATTTTTTATAAATTTTAAGATTGCTTATTATTATGAAAAATTTTACTGTTAAATTTTTAGAGCTCCATTTTTATTTATCAAGTTGATATAATAGGTTTAATTTATTTGATAAAATATAATAATTTATTTTTAATTATAAATTTCCATTTCTTTATATTGAATCTAAAATATAAGATTGACCTAATTGTGTTTTGAATTTATTATTATCTCCTTATTAATATAGAAGCTAATTATGACGTTTATTCATTTAAATTAATAGGGAAAATGCCTAATTCTATAAAAGACATTTAAGTATGACCTCTTATAAGATACCTATATTTACTTGGTGCTTATTCTAGCATATTAAAAAAAAGAGTATTAAGAATTTGAAATTAATTAAAGCTCTTTTTACTACAAAATAATGTGTTAAATGGGAACCTAAATGTATAAAACTCTAATTTTTCTACTAATATTTACTTATCTTAAATTTAATCTTCAGATTTATTGTTTCCTTTGTATATGCTGAAGCAGTATATAAGAAATACGATACGAAAGTATTTATAAGAATTTAATATTAATTCACTGTTAAAATTGCTAAAATTCTTTTGTTAAAATTATAAAAATTTTTAGTAATAGACATCTAATGTATACATCTTCGTGATATGTTATTAAAAAATTTATAGAATGAAGAAAATTGGATATTGACTTTAATAACTCCTCACCCATGAAGGTAATTACTCGCCATTGAAATCAACTGCTCACCGATAATTCAATTACTTATTATGACGCCAATTACTGACTGATGACTTTATTTTCACACAATATAAAATCTTTTCCAAAAACATTTAAAACGAGGCATCCTAATAAGTATTAATTTTAGCTATACTTAGAAGAAAATTTAGAATTTTAATATTTTTTGAACTACTTTTATAAGCTACAATTAGAGTAATAGAATCCATTAGTAAATCCATTGTATAGAATTTTATTTAAGTTATAAGTTTCAGAGTTTTAAACAAAATTGCTCTCATATAAAGTTATCTCAATTCTTTTCTATTACATATCAGTTGCTTTAAAGTTATAAATTTACTTTTATTATTGCTTGCTTAATATAGCCTTCTACATTTCACTAATCAATGCCTTATTATTTTTTCGATATGAACGCTACATATTTATAGAAATTGGGGAACTGGAATTATTTCTAATTAAATAGGGGCTATTTTAAAAAACAACTATCATATAGTAATGCAATTAAAGAGGGAATGCTATTTAGGTCAAATGCACATTCTTTACAGTTAAAATTTTAGAAAGTATTAAGATGCTATACACTAAAAATAAAAATATATATTTCTATGAATTTATTTCCCAAAATAGCGTTGATTAATAGATATTTGATGGACTACTACTTATTTCATATTTTTTGCTATGGGATAAATGTTATAGAATTATCCTTGAGAATTAAAATTTATAATGGTGATGATTAGATTTCACTCTTGAGTTATTGTCTCCATCCCCTAGCAATTTTAATTTACTGGTAAGTAATTGAAGTCATAGTAGAGTAAATGATTTCAAAACTCATAAAATATAAATATAACTCATTTTTTTAATTTAAAAAATGCCTAGACGTATTAATAATTATTGAAACAAATAAAGCGAGCATGAAATTTTAGATCAGTAAAATCTTTCATATTTTAAAAACTTAAGTTAAAATGATGAATTCTAACGCAAATAAACTCAAATCCCCAACTTTATTCTCTCAATCAAAACACAAAATAAATTTCAAAAGGGTTTTTGTAGTTTTTATTCTAGAGAATTAAAGAAATGAATATTAAGAAATGGTTCTTTACTTTAAACATTTTGATGATAATTATTATGAAACAAAGAATAAATTAATTTGGTAAGAAAAGTTTCTAAGGATTTTAAAAAATATTTGCTAGACAAGCTACAAAAACGAAATACTTGTAGAAATGATTTTATTTTAGGAAAATATAGATGTGTATTTGGATTATATGCTTGGAAAGTTTAATCAGATTGAACCAGATAACTCACCAATTTAAATTATAAAAATATTGGGATAAAAAAAATATTTGAAATTGTTTTGCTATAATAAAGTAGATCCCAACAGGTCAAACTATAAATATCTACTAAAATAATAATAGAATATGCTTTAAAAATAATATTTCTACTTTAAAATTTGTTTAATCTGTAATTATTTTATTTTTTAATAATTTATACTTATTTAGTAAATTTGAATCCTCATTTTTATATTTCACTCATTACTTAATAATTATAAATGCAGAATTAAGAATAATAAGCATCTCTTAGTACTTCTAATAAAGAGATATGAGGAATCATAAAAAAATAAATTGAAAAATGGATAATTATAAAATTTGATTTAAATTAATGAAAAAGAATTCGCCAATAAACAAAATATAATGAAACACTTCATTTTCGTTCCATGAATATAAAAATTGATATTTTAATTCTTTTTCAAATTTTTTTGCTGCTAATCGAAGCCTTTGTATGTTTCCATCACCACTCTTAAGAATTAAACCCCCCCTGTAGAATAAAAGAATTAAAAATCTTTTGTATAATTTAAATTTTAATGAGTAACACAGCATTAGCAATTTAGAAAAACAAAAATAGAGAGAATTCAAGACAAATAATTAACCATTTTAAATAATAAGAAATTTATATAGTTTTAAACAAAAACAATTTAATTGCTCTTCAAACTCAAACTTCACTAGTTTACAGCTAAAATTACACATAAGTAAAATCCTATTCATTTTAGTTATAGACTTTTATATTATCATAATTCTTATACAAGGACTTAATTAATATAGTGCTGAAGGTAAACACAGCTTTTATCAGTATGTAAGAACTTGATGGTAATATCAATTTCCCCTTTGCATCATAAGTATATTATATATTATTACTTTATATTCAACTTTCAAATCAATCATTCTCTTTACTTTGTTAGAAGTCTAGAAATGAATACAATTTTTCCCAGTAAATGTAAACGAGAAATGTGATTATCATTTTAAACTTGCGATGAAATATGACAGCTCACTAACTATGTTTAAAGCGTACACAATACTTTAAAATTATAGATTCGTAGAGCTAGTCAATATGAACCTGTTTGAACTTCATTTTTTTTGCAAAATGTTTTCAAGTTCCTGAATTAATGCTAAGCAGCTAGAGAGTTGTGAAACCTAACAATTGAGGCAATCTTGTGAATGAGCTTCGCAATAAATGCATAATTTAGCACTAATTTGCCTTAATCTAAATAAGTATTCATACTATTTCTAAGCTTAAGCAATAAAGCTTAATATTTCTCATCATAAATTGACCATAAATTTCTCTAGTTTCTAAATCTCATGTAGCAAATGTTCTAGAATCTCTACTAACCCCAACAAGTCCCTACAATCAAATCCTTACAAAACCTAATTAAGGGGTTTTTGAGGTTTTGATTGCGTATAATTTATAGTGGTTAAAATGCAAAAGGCACTTATTTTGCAAATTATTATATTGAATTAAATTTAATATAATCTCATTCAAACTAATAAATTTGAATTTTAAAATTCAGAATAAAATTCAGAAAAAGCTAACTTTAAGTTTATACTATAATGTTAATATAAGAACTCAGCAAAGAAGTGTAAGTTTTTTATCTTTAATTAATTAAAATTCACATTTTTAATAGTACTTAAATAGCATAGCCATATTGCTACTCTGATTTAACAAACAGTAGAGAGTAAAATTATCTTATTATAAAAATACAAAATTTATGAAAAAAATGCACTTTTATAATCTCAAAATCATTAATCATGCGATAACCATTGTTAATTGTTTATATTTTATTCTTTTAAATTTAGTTATCAAATTAAAAATCAAACCTAATTAGAATTTATAGGTAAAATACATCACCACACAGTAAGTATGATCTGTAAATATTTTGCCCTAATATTTTAAATGATACAATCCTTGTTCATTATTTCAAACTCCAATTAATGAAGAGTATAGCATAATAATAAAAACCCAAATTTGTTTGCATATTCACCGCATTCACTAGATCGACTCCACCAATATTATAAATTTGCCCTGTTTAATTTCGTTATTAATTTACATTTTAAACTTTTTATCAACTTAAAAGTTTTATTATAAATATTATTAGGTGTCTATTTTTTAGTTTAAAAGAAATATTAAAATCAATATATTTTATATTATCAACTTTTGTTTTATTACATAATATAAATTATTGTTTTAGTACATAATATCATTAATTTAAAATATCATTTTCATTATTAGTTAATTAATCAGCTTATTTTATTCAAAATTATATATTGTTTTATATTTGGATATGAATTTATAATTAATAAATTAAATAATAAAATTAGTGGCAGTTAATTTCTTGAAACTTTGCCGTTTTGGTAATTGTTCGATAGAGATTTAAAAATTAGCTGACTCTTACTATTTTAAACACAATTAAATTTCATATTTGAAGCGAAATAAATCTATTTTAATTTCGGTTAATATTTTTAGTTCGTTCAGAACAGTATAAAGTACCAGAACAAATAAGTTACTTTACCAAAATAAAATCGATCTATTTCGCTTCAAGGATGAGATAATATAGTACTTAAAATAGAAAATTTCAGCTTATATCAAATTCTCTATCAAGCAAGTACCAAATTGACTGAGTTTCGAGAAAGTTAATTGGCATTAATTTCAATATTTAATTTATTAATTAAATAATATTTTCCCAAATCAAAATTATTCCTTCAATATTTTTACAAAAATAATTGGGATAAATTTAGAGAAATTAATATGCTGTGTAATAGAAATTCCAACAAAAATTCAACATAATACATTTTTATTTCTAATAAACTCAACATTTTCAAGAGATTTACAAGAAGATACAAAATCATATCTTAATTTTAGTACATAAAAAATAAACTTATTTCTTTAATAAAAAACAAACATATAAGAATTTTAAAACTGAATCAACCAAGTAATTTTTAGTTGTCACAATTCAAAGTGAATCGAGGTTCGAAACTGTGAAGTGATCTTTATAAAATAAAAACCCAGATAATTAAATTGTTTGCTAATTTTGTTTCCCTGTTTCCAAGATCTCGAAACTCAATCACAAAAATTTACGAAATTAACAATGATGAAGATTGAATATCTAATCCTCTTGCTTTAGAACTAGATTTGATAAATTAACAATTCCCTATACTACTGGGAAAGTAATCCCTGTACTGTAGTAGCTTAAGTACCTTAGCAAGCGTAGGAGATATCCTTGTCTTTGATATTTTTAGATTCGTACACTCAACCTGATGCCCGTACAATAAAATGGATTGGAATGCAGGAAATTATAAATAATCTAACTGCTGCTCGTTAATTAGATTAACTTTAGATCCCTTCTAACAATTAATAACCCTGAAATGTTGTAAGAAATCTAAAATCAGTTAGCATTCATACAGAACTTAATAGTTCAATTAAATAATTTTAGTACATAAAACCTTAAGGATGTACGCTTTGTAATGTGTTAATTTAGTTCCAGAAACTTTTAATAGCTTAAATTGATGTTAATGAGCAGCCCAAATATTATTATCGGAGAGCCTGGGGATTAAGTTATAATTTATTGCTGATTTTTTAACAACATAATAGTCATTTAAATATCAATATCCCATGAACAATTAAAAGTATATCTTGTATCAAACTCAATGTAAAAAAGAAAAATTATTTCTCAATTTTTAATTTTATTAATTAGAATTTCGCCTATAATTAATTTTTCTTGAATAGTAACATATTATTTGCAAGAAACAGAAAGGGTTTAAAAATTTTAATAAAAAAATGAATTTTATTATTGTAAATTTTACTATTGAATAAATTATAAGTAAAGTTCTAGTTAATATTGATGGAATACATTTGAATATGTAAAGTTGATTATATATTAGTTAATTAATAATTAAAATTCTGGCAGTTGAATTTTCATACCCTAGACAATTTGGTGCTGATTTTATAGAGAATTTAAAATTTAATGGACTTTACTGCTGGCGGTACCCCTCTATTTCATCCCATAAGCGAGATAACTTTAGTTTAATATGGATTTATTTGTTAAGTTAATTGTATGTCAAAATTAAACTAAAGTTATCTCGCTTATGGGATGAAATAGAGGGGTACGTCCAACAGTAAAGTCCATTTAATATTAAATTCTCTATCAAACCAGCACCAAATTGTCTAGGGTAGGAAAATTTAACTGCCAGAATTTTAATTATTAATTAACTCAATTAAATTAACATTTTAAATTCAAATGTATTCCTACAATAATCTGAAAAAATACAGTAAAATTATATAGCATTTTTCTTAACTTTTTAAAAAAAATTAATTTCAAGAAATTATATTAATTGTGGTATGCAATATTGATTATTTAATGAATTTTCTATTGTTTTAAAAAATTAACGAAAATTCATATCTTGCCCTTCTAGGAATGCAGGCCCTCAAATATTACAGACTTAACTCTATTTAGTTTAATGCCTTACAAGACTGCAAGACTGATTATTAAAAATCTCATTCTACTTTGTTCGATTACTTTTTTTTATCAGACAATCAGTTTTATTTAAATATTTCATTTTTTATATAAAATACTTTTTAGAGGCATTAGATTCTTTAAAATACCTTGAAAAACTTAATTTCCTTAACCTCTCAGGTAATAATTTCGGTAATGACTGTGCTAAATAACTTTCTCAAAAATTAAAAGGTATTTTGAATAAATTAACGCACTTTGATATTTCATAAAATGATTTGACAGAAGTAGGACTTTTGGAAATTTTAGACTAGTTTAATAAAAATAGCAACTTGGAGGAATTAATAATACAAAATAGCAAGTTCGTTGATCATACTATCTCTAAGGAAGTTGCAGGTATTATTGGTATACCAATAAAAACATATATAAAAAATCAATAATTTTTAATATTATTGGAAATGGTTTATAATGCCAAGACTCTAATAATTAAATTTGGGAGATAGTGAAATATCTGATGAAATAATCGAACAAATTGTTGGGGCTTTTAGTTCGCATTTAAAAATACGGGGGGGGGAAGTTTCCTGACCCCAAAAAGGTAGTTTCCTGCCCTCTTGGGAAGTTTCCTGCCCCATACATAAAAATATGTAATTTTTATAATTTTTCAAAGAATTTTATGATCAATTATGATGTAGTTTTTTTTGAATTTAGCTTCAAATATCATTTATACCTAGATAATTAATTTAAAATTTAATGGAAAATACATTAATTATGAATAAAAAACACTTATTTTAGCCTTGTTAATAATATATAATTTGATAAAGAATAATTATGTACCTTGAAAATTATATAATATTAAATGTTGCATAGTATATGATTATGTTAATTGAAATTGAAATTTATTTGTTTCTATTAAAATTATTGCAAAAAACATAAAATTTAATGTTGGGTCAGGAAACTTCCCCCCCTCAAAATACTTGTATTAAGAAATAATAATATCACTCTTCAAGGATTTAAAGCTTTAAAATATATTTGTATTAATTATATATTAAATGCTATATGCGAGCATTATGAAGAAATGCCTTAGAACGAATTAGAAGAATTAAACCTATTTTAGAATGAATTAACAGACTTACCAGAACCATTTATTTAAAGAATAATAGAAAGTTGTTCAAAATTGAAAATCTTAGATGTAAATATTGAGGGAATAGATAGGAATGAAATTTTTTACAATTTCTATACGAAGCGTACAATTAAGACTTACTCTAATTTATTTTGATTAAGGCTAATAATTATTTATCATAAAAATATTATCATTCATCAAAATATGCTAATTTTTAATAATTGATAATATAATAAATTTTAATTTAATATTCTATAAAAATGATTAAGGCATTTTTGTATTTGATACCAATTACTGAGAAAAAAAATCGTAAAATATATTTTGTGTAATTTTTAAGAATTATACTGAAGTAATTAGTAATTTAATTTCAATGAAACTTCATTCATGATTTTATATCATATTAAAAACAAGAATTATAAATATACTTCAAAAATTTAAGCTTACCTTAATAAAAGAAGAAAAGAATTTCTTGAAATATTTGATTGTGATATGCAAAATTAATAATTAGATGTTGTAATATTTTGATCATTATTTAAAGGTTACAGAATTATACAGCGGAATTTAGTTAATTTTTTTCAACTTTTAAATATCTACTATTCAATGAATACTATAAAATTTAGAAATAATTTTAAAATTAAATTAATAAGTTATATAAGTTGCTGAATGTGACTTATTTTAAGATTTTTGTCTAATTTTATTGAGAATTTTAAATTTAATTGGCTTTAATCTTATTTGAAAATTTATCCTATCATTTAAGGGAGCTAACTTGACCTTAATTGATGGTTTAATATAATGAATCCTATCAAAGTCTTGAGGGGGGGTTTCCTGCACTAAAAAAGTATTCTTTTATTAAATTAATCTTTATAACAATTATCAATTATTTACGGACTAATTTTCTGATTTTGCTTAATTTATTAATCAATTAGTCAATATTTTTATGAGCATGGATTTTAAGCACTATTTCGTTTCTATTGAATACCAGGTCATCTAAGAAATCTTAGGCGTGTTAGGCTGGAATTGATTCATTAAATGTATATTTTTTATGTATTTGAGATTATCCAAGTGTTCTAAATTTTATTAGTTGGTATATAAACTCCAGTTACTACTCCTACCTCTATATCCTCCCTTTGATTAATATAGTATCCATTATTTCTAAAATGTTGTAACCCATTCTACCATCAGTATTATTGTACTACCCATTAAAACATATTATACAATTATATTTCTTAATATTTTTTTAATTTCTGTTATTATCACACTCTATTACTATTTTCTTGAACTTAAGTGATGTATCAATATCCTCTAAATATTTAAGGCTCATAAAAATATTAAATTTTTGAATTCATGTAAAATTTATTGAATTTTTCATGGAAAAAAAACGTACAGGATACTTCTTCCTCCAAGTCTAGTTAACTACATCCAAGGATTATTTATAAACAAAAAATAGTAATATTCTGCTAATTTTTAATTTCTTCTAAAAAGTAATATACTATTTACAAATTAAATACTATAAAATTTATTTCGGGTTACAATTTGTTTTTAAGATTAATTTATTAGTTTAATATTACTTAGCAATAATGAAATAAAAAAGTAAATTAATTTTATATATTTTAATGATGATATCTCTAGAGGTAAATATTTTAATATACTTATGTCAATGTATTTATTAAGAATATTTAAAATATTAAATCTTATAAAATGGAAAGCCACTCAACTCTTTTGATCCTTTAACTAAAGAGTAATTATATTACTATTGAGATATTTCAATACACATGTGAATACATCCACGAAGCAATTTTGTTGATACGATCTTTGAATACAAAATCAAAATATTTCCTTTAATGATTTAATAATGAACTCTAAAATTTGTTTAAAAAATCAGAGATCCCTATGATTCATCATTTATATAGAAATATAAATGATAACTAAAGTAACGAAGATTAGAAAAACTAATTAAGAAAGACTAAAATTTACTCTAAATTATAGCTAGTAGAGGATTTTTCCAGATGTTTTAACTATATATTAGCGGTCAATGTAAGATATTATAATTACAGTCCAAGATATTAATATTAAAATGATCTAAGGCTCGATGAAAATTAGGAATAAACATTGTATGGTATTCTTAATAATGAAATAACTAGATATTATAAATTTTAAATATTCATTGACTTTTATTAACAATCAGAATCTAGAGATGATGAAATTGAGATTGAAAAGTGCAAGAAAATGTCAAATAAGATCTGCGAATTAAGTTAATAAAATGCAATAGTAACTCGAGAAATTAATATCTAAAGTTCTTCAGCTGAGATTTTAGAATAATTAATTGGATATTTTTATTATTAAGAAATGAATGATTCCCAAACATTTTTAAAAAATATATGTACATTATTGAATTTTAACCCCAGAACCCCTTAATTTATTAACAATATTGAATTAAAAACACTATTAATTCATCATAAATTAAATATTATAACAGTTTTATGTAAAGTAAAAAATATTTCTAAATTAAAGTCGAATGTAAAATAATACTTTATCGTTTATGATACAAATATGTATAATAAAAATAATTTTAAAATATGAGAAAAAGTTGTTTATTAATATATTATAATTTTTAGGCAAAATTTTGGTCTCAAAGGATTAATAAATTTGTATATGTTAGAATCTGCATTTAAGGATAAATGAACAATTAAATGGTCTATTTTCTATAAAAAAGTAAAAATTACAGTTTAAAAAAATTAATATTATTTTTACTTATCTTTTTTAAATTATTTCTAATTATTGAATTTTCAATATTTTAACATTGGAAAATTATATTCACGAGCATAGAAAATACTATCTTAAATTTAGTCACTTGGATTTGAAGATTATAACTTTCGATTATTCAACATTTAATTTGAAAAATCATAAGCAACTATAATCTTTGTTGAATAAATGCTCTAATATTTCAAAGTTAACACTACGTAGAGTTTTATATAGTTATTGTGGCCCAAAAAGATTAATTTTGTAGGATAACTTTTAATTCTTTAATTATAATTTTTATTTTTGAAAATTTAAAAAGTTAAATTATATTTAATTATGTTACTTTTTGAAATCATTAGAATCTCTAAAATACCTTATTAACCTAACTTATCTCGATCTCTCATGCAATAATTTAAGGGACATTTTTAAATAATTAGTACCCTTGTTGAAAGATATAATGAAAACTTTAACTTATTTGGATATTTCAACTAATCATCTAACAGACGAATAACTTTTTGAAGCTAAAGATTTTTTTGAAAATAATAGTACATTGAAAGTGCTAAAATGTTGGTAGGCAAGATTTTGTGATATATCTCTCACTCAAAAAGTAGCTGGTTTTATTGGTAAACTAATATCTGCATGAATTAAAATCTAATAGATTTTAATTGAGAAAAGGTTTACCATGTCATCACTTGAGTAACTAGATTTGAAATGTAGCAATATATAGGACACAATTATTGTTGGCGCTTTTGCAAAGTAGCTGAAAGTACTATAATTATCATTAGTAAGATTAGGTGAAAAAGATGTTAAAGCAATACTAAATTTTTTATTTCACTTACTTTTTAAATACTATATAATGAGACTATTTTAATATAAGCTTTAAGCGAGCACTATGAGAATATGCCTCAAAATTAATTAGAAGACTTAGATCTCAGTTATAGTTATTTAAATGATTTATCAACACCACATATAATAAACCTACTAAAAGTTTGCACGAAATTGAGAAAATTCAATCTTGAAAAAAATAATTTTGTAACTTTTTAAAAGGTAGTTGAAGAGGCAAATATGTGGAATAATGTTAAGATTATTTTGTGAGTGGCTTATATTAATGTCATATATATGTAAATGAGCTAAAGATTTATCAGTTTAATTCGTAATTAAGTTAATCATTTACAAAAATTTATTAATCTTCTTATCTCTATATAAAATTTTGAGCTTTTATGAAAAATTAAATTATTAATTTTTGAAAAATAAAATTTATTTCTATATAAAAAAAACCAATTTATAAGTGATAAAAATAATTGTTAAATCAGAATTCTAATTTATAAAATGACCTCAACCGAGTAAAAATGAGTTAAATGAGTCAGCAACAATAAAAAGAAGTTCGTTACAAATCGAGTTTTCAAAGCTGAATTGACCGAATTTTATATCAAATTCCACGGTTTGGATGTTGGAGCCAGTTTCAAAAATCAGACCCGCTTATTTGAGCAATAAAATCATAATCAATGCCACCAAGACTTATAAAACTCTTCAAAAAAATCAGTCGAAATAGAGAAAAAATTGAGAATGTAAAATTGCATATATTCAAAGAAATATATTATAGACATACTTAAAACATTTTTAATAATACTTAATAGAAATATGATAGATAAAAATATAATAATATATTATTGTGAATTGAATTATAAAAACTCATTTATTTAGCTACTTGAGCCCTTTATTAATATTAAAATTTTTAATTTATAAAGTTAAATATATTTATTTATAGTGAATTATAGAAATAAAGTTAGTTTTTTAACATTTATTAAGTTTAAATTATTCATAAATATCAACTTGAATAATTTTGAATAAACTTACAAATAAAAGTAACTTATCTTTAAAAAATAAAAAAATATTTATGTATAAAATTAAATATTTCATTAAAATATAAAAGAGTGAATAAATTACTTTTAATTTTAGAAATAAAATCAATTTTTTAAAAAAAAATTTTTAAATTAAAATTATTAATTATAATTTTTAATTAAAATTATAATAAAAATTATTGCAAGTAGTAAAAATATAATATTTGCTACCTGCGCTCATTTTAAATAATATTAAATAATAAGCAAATAAATTTATTAAAAATAATTATAATAATGATGGAAATGGATATATTAATAATTTTTTGTGGTTAAAGATTTTATAAATTTCAAATTATTTTGTATTTTGACTGAATATCAGTAAGATCTTCTACTCAAGTCACTTATTTAAAAGAGATACAGTTTCAAAGATGTTTATAAAAATTGAAACTCTCATCATGCGACTCACTTGAGACAAAACTTATGCACTGCTTCTTAAGCTAAGAACCTTTAGTACAAGCTTCTCGGAGGTACCCTAGTTAAACCTGCTGCCAACAACATTCTTGCTGAACTCATGAAGAGAGGTAGAGGAAAAGGTTGCGAAATTATCATCTCTGTTAAGATCAGAGGTCAAAGAGCAAAGTCCCAGAAAAAAAAGCAAGGATTCAAAATCTCAACTGGTCGATCTAAGTTCGAAATAGTTGATGAAGCTGTTCGCCACGTTGAGATGAGACAAGGTGTCCTTAAATCAGAATCTAGATTTTACCAGACATTGAGTGAGTATTTGGTAAAAACTAAAAAAGTATGCCTGATTATGTCAAAATCCATGAGCCAAAGGAATTTCACCATGTAATCACTCCAATCTGTAAATAGCTAAAATTTACTAACAATGAATCTGAACAAATTATTGCTCTTTAGAAAGAATTACAAGATAAAGAAATCTCTGAATAATTTTTATACTAACAAATATTCAAAAATCTAAAACCCTAACGCTAGTATGATAGAGTAATTATCGATAAAAGAATTCTATAAAAAAAATTTAATTAAAAATTTTAGTTTAAATATTCAACTTATAATGATAAACACTAATTATCATATTTTCCAGTTAGTTTTATTATTCAACTAGACTGTCTTTGATAAAACTTTGTATATTTTATTGTTGTATGATTTGTTTCATTATAAATAGAAAAAAATTAATTTAAAATAATTCTTCTAAAGAAAAAAATTACTTAAAAACTCGGTTTAATAATTGGCAAAAAAATACGCATAAATTAAATAAATAATAATTAAATAGCTATTATAATTTATAATAATATATATCTTGATTTTAATTAAATTCTTTTTTGTCTTTAAGATCCTCCAATTCTAATAAAATTTCAATCATCACATTAATACTTTCCTAGAAATATTTCTAAGTATAATTATAAAGCTCCTGAATCTAAATCAATAAGAAAAATAATTACCAACATCAAAAATAAAAAAGGGAAGTGTGTAAATAATTTCCTTTAATTTCTTATTTTTCTATATTTATTAATTAAAAATAATTAATTTCTTAATTATTTCAAACAAATCATAAAATTAATACTATTTTCTAGGGTAAATGCTAAGTATAGCATATTTACAATTGCCATTTTAATTTCATTGATTAAAATCAATAGTTAATACATAAAATAAAAATAAATAGATTCCTCAATAATTTCATCCAAAAGATATAATTAACTATGCTTAATAATTTATTGTTAAACTTAAGTAATACTATGAATTTAAATTTTTAAGGATAAATATTTAGGTTTAAGTTGTAACAATATAAAGCATTTCAGAATTTTAATAGTTAATTAAGTATTTTGATAAATTAATATACCCACAACACTTACCAATTTAATTTCATAGTTTATTAGCATTAATTTTCAAAATTATGCTAGTTTTAAACAAAATTTAACTTAATCTAAATTAATGATAATTCAACTATCTTACATTAATAACTAAATATGTGATTTCCATTAATTATTTGCGTAATTAAATAATATGCTATTAATTAAATTACAAATAAACTTCAATTTATAATTTAACTTACCCTACATAGAAATTCATACACATTAAATGTTTTTATAAATATATCTTGATTTTAATCAACTCTCTTAATCTCCTTTAAATATATAAAAAAATGACATTTGAGTATTATTAACTGTCGTATGAGTAAGCATCGATTTGATTCAGTGCACCTGGCTAGATTGAATAAATAGGTTTAAATTTTTATTTATTTCTATAATAATTATGACTTTGCATCTCTATATTAGTAATAAGTAAAATATTAAAAAATAGAAATTGCATCTTTGTATTCTAAATTTATACTAACTCATTTCCTTGAATGTCAAATTAAATAAATTATAGTTATAATTTTAAATTACTATTGCAATGCTCTTAATAACAAATTATCCATATCAAACAAGAAATCTAAAGCAAAATAAGAATTTGAATAGATTAACTGTACTCATTTTTATTAAAATTGTACATTATAAATCTTGAAATTACAATACTTTATAACATAAAATTTAGAAGCCAATCTTTATCAATTTGATTTATAAATCCATTTCATGCACGTTTTGTAAACTGTATTCAATTGTATTATAGATATACTTTTAATTGTTATAATATAAATTGAATAACATGCAAAAGATACGGATTTTGCAAATAAGTAATTTTAATTGAATAATTGAATTTTAATAGTAGTTTAAAAATAGCAATTAAATAAATTAGCATAATTAATGCAATAACAAAGTTTACTATTGCTTGTCTTTTTCATTTGCGGGAATTTACAATCGAATGATTGAGCATTATATAAGGTTTATTAATAAAACTCAAAACTAAATAAAATGTGGAGGTAAAACTGTATCCCCTCACAAATAGTATTTTTTGTAATTCTTCGCTACTTTTCGGTAAACAGGGTACATTCCCAATATATTCTTGATCAGTGTCTTAAACTAATCTGACTGGTAAGTATGGTTTCAAATTAAAATCAGGAATTATCTCATATCTTCACCGTCCTTGCATTCTGTTGATAGGCTCTCTAAAATTAAATTAAATTCTTTTTTTTTTAAAATTTTCTTATTCATCGATATATTTAATACTTTTTACTAACTTATAATTCTATGTGTACATACGCATTGATTTTAAATCATTTAATTAATATAGTATTAGATAATTATTCGACTTTATCATTTTATTATTACTTTTTTTATCAATTATTATAATATTAAATATATATTAATAAAATAGAAATTGATTCTAAATGGAAAAAATCATAAACCCAAAAACACCTACAGAAGTTTGATTGAATTTTTGATTGCTAAAATGATGTATTAACGCATACTTTATTAGGGTTTATATATGGGTTTATAGCTTAAATATAAAAGTATTTAATTGAGTAAAACAAGCGAGATTTCTAAATATTTCACATAAAAAATAACCTTAAAGTAATGTGTAATTCTAATCGTTCTTTGCAAATCACTCTCTATTATTATTGCTCTTAAAACACTTATATCTCAAGCAATGTCTCAGTCTCTCGAATCTACTCTCTCTCTTGGAAATATCCTGGAGTGCATTGTGCATTTCATGACGGGGATTGTAGTACTGTTGAAATAAATAATATAGACTCTAAGAGATAAAAAAAATCCTTCAATATATATATATATTATTGCATTAAATATCTATTAACTTAATCTAGTTTGTGATGCTCTTCTATTCCCCAACTATCTTCTGTAATATCAAGCCAATTTACCTTAGGCATCTATTGTCAGATAAAAACTTTCTGTAAGTCTTTTCAAGAAGAAGAAGCCTAAATGATACATGATTATCTTAAAGTAAAATGACATCAAGATTGATAATGTGCCTGTACTCTTTAAATTTTACTAAATTTAAGCGTAATATTTAATAAGAAAATTCTATTTAGAAATTGTCATCAGCAAGAAAGTAGTTGATTTGTTTAAATAACGAAGCGAATTAGTCATCTGTGAAAATTCTAAACATTAATTTATCATCTAGAGTGATATTGCTTTCCAGACAAGAATCTATGTCAATAATTTTTAAAACAGTAATCTTCATCCTCAATTTATATCATAATTTTGTTGACATCTAAGACTAGGAGGTTCTTGACTGATTTATTTATTAGACTACCCTAAAGAGACTGACTTTATTTTTTTATCTACGTTTTATGGGATTTTCTTGTAGGTTAATGAATAAAATCAAAATTTGATTCTTTTTCATTTAAGGTGATTTGAGATCTTTTGTAAAAAAAATATGATTTCTCACAAATCTCACAAATGAAGTTGTCATTCTCCATTTATGCAAATGATATAGCCTAGACAAATCGTTGTTCTTCAAGAGTCTTTTGTAATTTGGCTTGTAGAAGAAAACTATATTGCACTTTTTGCTTTAAGAGTCAACTTCAGATGGTAAAAATAAAGCTCTAAGGCATGCTGTTTAACTTTCTCCACACTTTGCTCTTTCCTTTGATGACAACTTTATTAGTTTATAATTGAATCTCCAAGCTATTTAGTCAAAGTTTTAGGGAAGTTCCTACTGAGTATTAGCGTCTTTGGTCTCTACTCTTTGGAAGCTGGAATATTAATTTAATTGATAATACCTAAATAATGCCGCTCTTCTCAAAAAGTCAGCGCTCATTTTACTTTGCTAATATTTTTATTTTTATTATTATATAGTTCAACTAGGTATACTATAATATTAAAGTATAAGACACTCTTGTAATTTTTCGGTAAGATTAAGAAATTTAATCACCATTAAGATGTAAGTTGTTATATTTTATGAGTAAATTTTTAATTTTTTATATTGAAATGCTACTAAAGAAATTTTTCATTAGGAGGTCCTACAAATCAAGATTGAATTTAATTTGGAGGATCTATTAATATCATTAAACACTATTAGGAGTATTTTAATGGAGATCGTTTGATAAAAGTGGAAATAAATCTGTGAAGCTAGGAGCAGGTTTCTCAATGCTTTCCTGCATATCTTTTCAAGGTTGAGATCTAGTAGGTCCTCCATATTTAATAGTAAAAATCTAATAAATTTAGAGTAGATATCATGAATTTCATTAGCATTTTAAAAGAGAAAGCAAGACTGAGTCTATTAATGATGCTATGAAGAGAATTTAATCTCAAGAAGATCTAATAGGGAAACTTCGAAGTTAAGAGGAGCTCTACAGATACCTCGTATTGCAAGGTAAGTTCTCATCTATAACTACCTTGATTGTTATAGTTGGTCTCTACTTACATAGTTAAGAAGGAACGAAAAAACTCATTCTTAAAGCCTTACTAAGTAAAGAGAACAAGCTTTCAAGATTAATGAAATTAGGATTATTGAAATTTATTTTTATCCTGAAATCTATGTTAAAAATTTATAAGATGTTGCAATGACTAATCCGGATGTTGCTGTTTACCTTATATTAAAGCTTCAACTCTTTAATAAGCTGCCATAGAGAAACTTATACTTTGGTGTTTTTAGAATTCTAAAACCCGAATACTTAATAGAAGTAAATTAAGAAGCTCATAATAAACGTTATATCATCACTATTTAATTTATGAAAATCAAGGATAAAAAAATGGCACCTTACTATACTATTTACAGAAGCTTAAATTTATCTTAAGTAAGCTTAGATTTTTACAGATTTATAAAAGGCAGGTATGCAGTTACTTGATGAAAATGTGCAACAAATTAACAGAGAAAGAAAGTTTTAAGTAAAGCATGAACATAGTAAGAGAATTTATAAGGATTTATAAAACCTGATGAGATGAAATAGCTGCAGGTGATGGCACAAAGAGAAAAAATATGGGCCCAAGTAAACCATAAAAAGTAAATACGAAAGAGCACCCAAATCCTTAAAGAACTCATTAAATATGTAAGCTTATTAGTTCGTTAAATCTATAATTTATTATAACCCTCAAATCTCCCACTCAGGCCTTTCTTATCGCTATTCTCTGCACTTTATATAATTTACTGTATCTATCTTAATATCGTGCATGAAATGATAGACAAGAAGTTTGTTGTAATGGCTCTCAATAAACCCCGTTATATATCAATTCTATTGAAATGAGGACTGTAGGACCATTAAATACGGGTTTTATATTTAGTCTTTCATATTTCTTCCTTAAGTCTTTGGTTTTTAAACTGATAAATTATCATTGAACAGAATAATCCCTTAATCGGCGTACTTATCTCTTAATTATTATAAGAACTTTATGTATCATTCAAACTTTATTGAGCAAGAATGGATAAGATAAGGCTCTAGCCCATTATTTTCGCTTATTCCACCAAGAATAGCATGAGTTTAAACCATAACCTTTTATTCTTAAAATTTTATTTTATTGTACCTCTTGTATAATGCATAGATATAGAGGTATTTAATATTAACACAGCCTCACTAGTAAGTATAAATTTAACATTATGCTCTTAAGCTTCTACATTTAATCATTTATATAATTCAAATTAATGTTATAAAATGAAAAAACAAAATTCAATCACTTTCTAAATACATTTACTATTTTGTAAGATATTCCATTCTTTTTTATAGGCTATCCATTAATTTAACAGACATATGAAGCTCAGGAATCGTCGACGAAACATCAAAGTTCTTTATGCTTGAGAAAAATGAGCTTAGTGTATAGTGTTCAAGTGTCTTAATCAAATTAATGCTACTTGAATTTTAATGATCATTTAGTCTTAGAATTAAGATGCTATCTGTTTGAATTTAATGCTGTGAGATCTAATATCTGCAAAAGTTTAGGGAATATACTATTAACGAGTTAATAAGTATAGGCTTGAGTTTATCAATATAGTCATCACATCCATAACGAAACTTAAATTATAAATCTTTATATTCATTGTCATAAACAGACCTCAGATCTCGCATACACTCATTTAAATTACTAATAATTAAACTATAAACCCTATAAAAACTCAATCAAACTTCAGAAGGGGTTTAGGGGTTTTGAATAGAAAGCTAAGATTCTTGGTTCATTTAACTAAAGAGCCTGAATTCTACAAATTAAATTTTAAGATATACCTGCAAGCACAATTACTAAGCAGTTATATTACTTCGATCTTTGAATACAAAATCCAAATAATTTCTTTAAAAACATTACGATACAATTTTAGGAGGGTTTTAAAGATTAAGTTTCTGTTTGAATCCTGAACTTTTAATGTAAACTAAAAGTAGATATAACAATTTTTCTCAAGATAGAGAATTAAAATAATTTAGAGTTCTCTCTAAATTAAAGCTAATAGATTATTTTTCTTGATGCTTTAAGTATACACTCTATATAAATTCAAATTTCGGTTATAGCCTCTTAGGCCGTTAATCCTTCTTATTTTATTTTTGAAAAAAAAACTATGCGAAAATCATAAACATCACAATCTGTGACATTTAACACTTTAAATGGGAGTGTGATGAAATTTTTAGAAGTCTCTGAATGCTATTTTATAGGATCTCTTTGATATTAACTAAGCTTTTATAGCAATAGATTAAATGAAATATGACTAATTTTACTATTTAAAATTACCATTATATTTAAAAATATAAGACTAACTCATATGATTTATTTAAAATCATATATAATAAAAATATGAACTCTTATTTATTTGATAAAGTTATATTTAACAAAATTGCATAATATATTTAAATTATAATTGATTTTCCAAAAAATCTTAATATTTATTAGTATAATAAAAAAATAATGGTATTTTTTCTTGAATAATTAGTCATATTTTATTTAAATTTATTCCTATATAATGGCTAATATAAAGAGACGCCATAAAATAGGTGATATAAACATTTTTTAATCAAATTTAACACCAACTCAAAGAGTTGTTTATGAGTTATAGATGTTTTATGATTTGTAGATGGTTTCTTATGGTTTTGAAAAAAATAATAGCTGCCCCATAGGGTTTACCCGAAATCTCTATTCTTCAATTCCTTAATAAATTGATTAAACTTAAACATAGATTATGTAATGTGTGCTAAAGCAAGAAAAGATTGAATATGACAAAGTAAAGTTAAGATTTTATACAGAAAAATAAGAAATTTAATAAAACACATATATTCAAATTTCTAATTAAATCAATAAGATTTGTGAGATAAGCTAAGAAAATGAATTAACAGCTTAAGAAATTATGTTCTTTTAGAATTCTTAAGAATTTTTAGAACAACTGATTGGATTTTTTTATCAAAGAGAAATGGATGGTTCTTTAACAATTATTTAGAAAACTTATTATTAAAAATTTTCCCCTTATTATCTGATGAAGATTTTTATCCATTATATTTTAAAAAAATTTATTCAGAATCATTAATATAAATAAAAAAATTAAAAATATTTATTATTAAAAGCAAGCCATTTAATCTTATTTAACATATTGATTGAATTGACTTAAATTTATATATGCTACATACTCATTGATAAACTATGATAATTTAGGATTGGAATTAAGGTTACAAAAATCAAAATTACTAAACTAAACTATAAAATTTGTTTTTATATTTCCACAATCCTCAATTATTTAACTATATTAATAAGTGTTTACATATTTAAATTGAAATTTCTTCAATTTTTATATTTATATAAAATTTAATTGTTCAATTTTATTTCTACAAATAAATGATATCTTGCTTTTATATTAGATAAGTTTGTAATATTTTTGATTTTTATTATTGTAGGAATAAAACCCCAAAACTCCTTCATTAGTCTAATTATGATTTTTATTATTGTAGGAATACATTTGATTTGGGAAAATAAATTATAATTAAATTAATCAAAATTAAAATTTGTGGCAGTTAACTTTCTGGAAACATAGACAATATGGTACTTGTTCGATAGAGAATTCAAAATTAGCTGGACTTTACTATTGGCCGTACCCCTCTATTGCATCCCCAGAGCGAGTTAACACGACTTTAATTTCTGCATTAAAATCAACTAAACAAATCACCAAAAATTAAAGTCGTTTTAACTCGCTTTGGGGATGCAATAGAGGGGTACCGCCAATAGTAAAGTCCAGCTAATTTTGAATTCTCTATCGAACAAGTACCATATTGTCTAGGTTTCCAGAAAGTTAACTGCCACAAATTTTAATTTTGATTAATTTAATTATAATTTATTTTCCCAAATCAAATGTATTCCTACAATAATATAAGTAGACTATAAAGCATACTTTATAAGAATTTTTAAGGATTTGTTAATGGGTTAAGGTTTCAATGTTATGTAAGTAATTACTTATTAAAGATGTTTTTATTACTATTCACTCAAACAATACTTTGGCATTATGATGCAATTTTCTAATTTATTTCTCTTATCAAACTTTAATTTATCTAATATATCGACCTCTATGTGGTAATGCTTAATGATTATCTGTTCTAACCGAGATACCCTCTCCAACCCCTAGCCACTCTTTAACATATTCTATTTCATATCAAATATTAATCTTTGAAGTCTCAATCTGCATCTTTCTTGAAATTTATGGATTTACAATACTAATATTTGTATTGTTAATTGATAATTTAAATTTATTAATAGAATCTTCCTATTATTATATGTTCTGACTGAGACCCCCCCTCCTCCTCGCGGACCCCCCTCCTCCCCTCAACCGAGACCCCTCCCTCCGTCAAACTGAGAATCCCCTTTTATTATAGTTTTTTTATGAATTTATTTTTTACTCAGAATAAATTTCTTGCCCTTCGGGCAGATATTACTATATTAAAAATATATTTTGACAAGTTCCACTTCATCCGTCGACTTTTTTTAGAACATACTCCCTTAGGGAAATATTTATAATAAGGTTTAATTTTGACTATCATGATTAATAATATGATTTAATTGATAAACATAAATTTGAATTCAAAATTTTTTATAACTTAAATCACTTACACTCTACTATATAGTAAAAATTAATATAAAAATTTTTCCTATTATTTTTAACTTCATTTAAATATAAAAACTTTTATTATTATTACTAATTTAGTTAATTACTATTAAAATCTTATTTCTTAAGCTTAGTTTATTTAAAACTTAAAGACAATTTTTTATGTTTAAGATTACCATTTAAATATATATATGAATAAAATAAGATTTTAATAGTAATTAACTAAATAAGTAATAATAATAAAAGTTTTTATATTTAAATGAAGTTAAAAATAATAGGAAAAATTTTTATATTAATTTTTACTATATAGTAGAGTGTAAGTGATTTAAGTTATAAAAAATTTTGAATTCAAATTTATGTTTATCAATTAAATCATATTATTAATCATGATAGTCAAAATTAAACCTTATTATAAATATTTCCCTATGGGAGTATGTTCTAAAAAAAGTCGACGGACGAAGTGGAACTTATCAAAATATATTTTTAATAGTAATATCTGCCCGAAGGGCAAGAAATTTATTCTGAGTAAAAAATAAATTCATAAAAAAACTATAATAAAAGGGGATTCTCAGTTTGAGGGAGGGAGGGGGGGTCTCGGTTGAGGGGGAGGGAGTAGGAGGGTCTCGGTCAGAACAATTATATATGAGTTTATATGAAAAATGTATATTCAAAAATTTATAAAAAATTTTATATCTTTCAAATCTTTTAAATTCGAAATAATAGATAACATAAGTCTAAAAGGCACTATCTTCAATTATTCCACCAAGAATAGTATAAGTTTACACCTTAACTTTTAAGTCATTGACTTCTATATTACTATACCTCTTGTACCAAGACCATGAAATAAAGGTATTGAATGTAAATACTGCCTCATCAGCGTGAATGAACTTTATATTATGCTCTTAAGACCTCTGCATTTAATCGAATATATAATTTAAATTATCCTTATAAAATGGAATATTAAAGTCAATCACTCTCTTAATGCGATTGACTGTCTTGTAAGATATTCCGTTCTTTTTATATATGTTCACAATAGATTAAGCAGAGATGTGAAGCTCAGGAAATTGGCGATGAAACATCACAGCTCTTTAGGCCAGAGAGAAATAAGCCAGTATTTAAGAGTCTTATCATTAATAAGATATTCAATATGATGCTGTTAATACTTATAAGGTATCATATGATTATAGAAAGTTGATAAATATTAACTATAATCATCATGTCCATAGCAATAAACTAAATATAACAGCATATCTATATTCTTGATGTCATAAATTTTCCCCTTACCTTCCATTTATACACTAATATACATTAAATTTATACTCTAATCTCCTACATTCACCCTATTAAAACCCTAATAAAGTATGAACTTAAAGTTTTCTTTATAAATACAAATCTCAATCAAACTACTGAAGGGTTTGGGGTTTGAATGCATTTGATTTTCAAATTTCTAAATTTAAATCTAAATCAACTCTTGGATCCCTCAATATTAGCCCAATTTGATATATAAGTATTCCTGAGACTTTCCAATAATAACCCAATCAATTTTCTTTCATAGATAATAAGATAAAACTCTTGAATCTGCAACAACCACAGTTTCATTTTTAATCGCAATCCAGAGAGTATAATGAAGACAGGATTGGAGATATTTTCTTTTAAAAAAATTAAGATATTTAACAAATTTAAATTTATATTCATTTCCCATAATAATTGTGTTCCTACTTTGATTTTATATATTTAAATATAATTTCTTAATGATTAATGATTTATTAATTTCTTATTAATAGATTTTTCATATTATATTATAAATGATAAGAATTATTAAAAATAAAAAATTTTATCATAGTTGAAGGATGATGTATTTATATTAAAATTGTAGTACAATGATTTTTATAATAATTATTCTTTTACATAGTTTATTATAAATTTCTTATAGAGGTGATTTTATTTATTAAAGACTTTCCATAATAATTTTGAACAAAAAATTTTTATTTTTGCTAAAAAAAATAGAGTAAATATTCATTTAGAAATAATTTTGTAAATTAAATTCTCTTTTTTAAAAGGTAAAAATTAAAAATAAGATATTCTTAATAATTTTTATAGGGTGAGAGATTTTTTCTACCTAAAAATATATATATTTATAAAATAAATTTTCTACACTTTACATACAATTATTTAATATTTAAATATTTCTTAAAAATTTTCAAATAGGACATCAATATTGTTGGAATACATTTGATTTGGAAAATTAAATAATAAATAAGTAAATATTAATTTAAATTCGTGGAGGCCTGAACAATATAGTACTTGCTAGATAGAGAATTAAAATCAGCTGGAATTTACTTTTGGCAGTACCCTCTATCGCATTCCTGAAGCGAGATAACGCGAGTTTAATTTTGACATTAATATTTACTAAACAAATCACCAGAAATTAAACTCGCGTTATCTCGCTTAAGGAATGCGATAGAGGGTACCGCCAAAAGTAAATTCCAGCTGATTTTAATTCTCTATCGAGCAAGTACTATATTGTTCAGGCCTCCAAAAAGTTAACAGCCACGAATTTAAATTAATATTTACTTATTTAATTTCCCAAAATTAGATTTATTCCTACAATATTTATATTGGGACATGTAATATCTTAATTATATGTAAAGACTCTAAGAATAGGATAGTTTTAAAAATAATATGAATCAAGGGATAAATAAATATAAACATTGAAAACTAATATTTTAAAAATTAATATATATTTTTACGATTGGTTAAGGTAATATAAATCTTTAAAAATTAAAATATTTTTTGTATTTTATCACTAAATTATATAAATTTGAAATTTTATTAGAATAATTCTGGAGGCGGGAAATTGCAAGGGCATAAGAAACTATCCCAATTTATTTATTATATTTTTCATTTTATATTGTATTTATCTACAATTCAATAGTTCCAAGATAATCTTAGCCATAACAGAAAATTTTATTTACGGTTTAACGATAATTTGAAGGTTTTAACTTTTGATTATTCTAAATTTAATGTGAAAAGCCTTAATTATCTAAAATCCTTGATTAAAAGTTGCTAAAAAATTTCAAAATTTAGTTTAATAGGTATGAGCTCAATTTTTGAACCTATAGACCCAATTTTGTGTGATCACTTTTTATTTGGTTACTATAATTTCGATTTTTAATAAGATTCTAATTTTTATATTTATTATTTTGACTTATTGGTAGCATTAGACTCTTTAAAATACCTTAATGATCTAACTTATCTCAATCTCTCATGGAACGATTTAGATAACAATTTCTTAAAATAACTAGTTCCCATTTTGATAGATAAAAAGTTTGGGATGTGGAAGTTCCCTTCCCAAACATTAAATTTTTAATTGTTTGGCAATAAAAATATATAATTTTTTTCTTAATTTTATTTTCAATTAAATAAACAGCTTTTAATGATATATAATTATCAAAGTAGATTCTTAATTTATATCAAATTAATAATAAAAATACAATGCTAAAATAATTGATTTTTATTCATAATTTATGTGATTTTTATTGAACTTTGAATTCATTATTAAGGTAGAGAAAATATTTTATAATAGATTACTAATTATTAAATCATTATTGATGTTAAAGATTTTGAGAAATTTATAAATATTATAAATTTTTATGTATGGAGCAGGAGACTACCTTTTTTGGGGTAGGGAACTTCCCCCAAAAAGTATTAATTAACTTATTTGGATATTTCATACAATAAATTTACAGATGAAGGATTAATTGAAGCTAAAGAGTTATTTGAATACAATTATTCATTAAAAGTACTCAAATGCAATAGATCTCGATTTAATGATGTTGCTATCACTAAATAAGTAGCGGGTTTCATTGGTAAACCTATAAACTTAAATATGATCTCATTTTATTTTAGTAGAAGTGTAAGTTTAATATTATTAATCTAGAGGAATTAGAAATTGAAGCCTCCAAAATATGTGATACAACTTTAACAAATATTTTCGGCGCTTTTACTTGGCAATTGAAAATATTGGATTTATCAATGAATGATATTACTGAAAAGGGTGCACAAGCTTTTATAATAAATTTAATTGTGTCTTTTAATTTTATACATGTAACATTTTAATTGTGTTATTTAATAAAAACCCCAAACCCCTTAGTGAGGTTTATAAGTGCTTTGATTTGTAGGGTATAGTTGGGGTCTTATTGGGGTTAGTAGAGAAATTAGGCCAATTTGCAAAATGAGAAATAGAAATTAGCGAAATTTAGGGTCTATTTATGATGAGTAATATTTAGATTTACTGCTTAAGCTTAGGTATGGTACAAGTATTAATATAGACTAAGCCAAACCTGTACTAAATTATGCAGCAACAGCAAAGTTATTACGTAAGAGTGCCTCAACTGTTAGGTATCACTGCATGCTAGCTGTTTAGCATTTTGATTCTGGTTCTTGAACGCATCCTGCAATAAAATAAAAGTTCTCTCAGGCTCATATTGACTTCCTCTGCGACTCGAAGACTTTGAAGTATTGGGCACACTTTCCATTAGACTAGCGAGTTGTGATGTTTCATCGCAAGTTTCCTGACATGCGTATCTCTTTTTAAACTATAGACAATATTTATAGAAGAAATGGTATTACTTTCAAGACTGTAAACAGAGTGAAGTAGTGATTGATTTTACAGTGCCATTTTATAGTAATAATTTAAACTATATATATGATTAAATTCAGAGGGCGATTGACAATAATATCAAGTTCATACACGCTGATGAAGCTGTATTCACCTTCAGCATCTTTATTAATAAGCCTTGGTATAAGAAGTATGATAATATAGAAGTCTATGATTAAAAAGTGAAGGCAGTCACTCATGCAATTTTAGCTGGAATAAGTTAAGATACAGGCTTAGAGAGTTATGTTATTCACCCTCGCTCTATTAAGCGAGAGTAGTATATAGAGTTCTTACATAAACTCAGAGAGAAGTATAGCAACCAAGAGATAATCCTGTTTGTTGATAACCTTTCAGTTCATAAGACTGAGGAGTCTAAGAAAGCTTATGAAGAGTTAAATATAACTCCTGTCTACAACGTTCATTATAGCCCATAATTTAATGGAACAGAATTCTACTGGAGTTAAATAAAGACTCACTACAAGAAGCTGCTGCTGTATCATCTTATGCATGACTTGCCTATCGATACAGTTGATTTGATTCAAAGCAGCTGTAAGAGAGTTAGCGTAGATAAGACAACAAATTGTGCGAGAGAGGGAAGAATGAATGTTTATTAATAAGTTTAGATTTAAACGAATGAATATATTCACATATTAAATTAGCTCATAAAGGGGTTTGGCTGTTCTTATTTTTGTTCTTCTTATGGCTTGATTGGACCCATAATTCTTCTTATAGCACCTGCTCCTGAATCTATTTTAATTTCATCTGGCTTTTAAACATGCCTTGCTTCTTTTAATCTTCTGGAGAAATAGAGTACCGTTTCTTGTGAGGTTCTTCAATGATCTATTTGAAATAACTCTCTCTTAAAGTGCCAAGATCGCCAAAGAAGAAGCTTTTTTCTGGAAGTTTGTTAGAGAGTAGTTTCTTGGTAGGAAGATAAACCACCAACTCTTCATATTTCATCGCACCCTCGTAGAGATTAGTGACTGATATCTCTGGGTATTTTGGTATTTCTATCAATTTTATTTAATTATTTTTGAAGGCTTTCTTCTCATCACAGAGTATAGCTTTTAAGAATGAAATTTTAGTTCTTTCCAACGTTGGAAGGAATAATCCCACTATAGTATATGATTAAGTATATGTTACATGCTTACAATGTTGAGTCAGGTATCGATAGAGATCTTCCTTGCTTCTAAATCTTGAGATCATTTCTTAAGCTTCAACTCTCTTAATTGCAATATTTATAGATTCCATCCTTATTCCTTCTCTAGTTATTGAATTTCAAATTTTAATATATAGAGTTCTGGATCCTACTGTTAAAAATCTTAGTATTAAATATGGGCATCTTATAGGAGGTCAACCTTGTAAGGATACGTGGAGAAAGCTGGCAGAAGCTGTAACAAACTTCAGAGATTGAGCTCCATTTTTATAAATTTAGTTCCATTAAATTAGTACTAAATTTGTTTAAATTTAATTAGTACCGATACTAAATTCGTTTAAATTTAATTGGTACCAATTTAATAGTACCAAAATTAGTACCTAGTTTTAAACTAATGAGGTTTTAATGGAAAAGTTCCAAAATGGTTCAAAACCTAAATGGTACCAGTACCAACCCGATTTTATACTTGGTTGGTACCAAAATCAAAATTATTAAGTATGAAATTAGAAAAATTATATTCATTAACTAAGCATAAATATAATCTCTAACACCTTAAATTCAACCATAATTCTTATCGTATCAACTCCTATAAAGAGTTACTATAACTAGAGTGGTTATTATACCTTAATAATAGAAATTTAAATTTGAATTTAAACATGGTGGCTAACATGAATCGTAAGACAGTTTCTCTTGGAACAGGTTAATCATTGCTCAACTTAGGCTCCTCCAAGAAACCAGAAGTAATTTATATTGAAAAGGATGTTGAGCTCAGAGCTCTAGAGTTTGAAGCTGAGGTCTTTCAAATTCAAGTTTAAAACAAGAAATAGAGTGTAGAGATAGGAGTATAAACATAAGTTGAATTGATTGAGGAAGATAAAGAACAGCAACAAATTGAAAATAAAAACATTTTAATGTAAAGACTGCTAAAAGTCCTTCTCAGCTGAGTCTAGCTTGAAGAGGCTCATCAAAGAGATAAACTCTGGTAGAGCTAAGATCTACTTTAAGCATGATAAATTATATGGTAGGTATTAGTGCACAACATGCATGAAGTCTTAAAGTGCATTTATCGAAATAAGAGAAGCATTTAAGTTAAAATTCAAATTTAGGAAGATATATACTTGCTTGTTCATTGATGAGTTATCTTAAAACCTTCTTTATCCTCTTCATCACTTTCAACTTTTCTTGTTCTTACTGTAATCACGAAAACTATTCGCTTGTGGTCGTCAAAACCCGCTGCACTGTTGGAGCTACAGCTGAAACCTCAGCTACTTCTAAGTTAAAGAGTGCTATATCAGGATTCAAGCTGGAGAGGAGACTCCATTATGTTTAGCCAAAATTCAATTATTTTGAGATATTTAATAATTTAAAACATTCATATTAAAACTTTTTAAGTATTAATGCTTTAACATAAGTGATTAAAGTAATAGGTTTAATTTATAGAGAAATTTTAATAGAGATGTCTTAATTAATTTTAGTCTTAAATTTTTAAATTAAGACTCTGCATGTTTTAAATTATTAAATATCTCAAAATAATTAAATTTTGGCTAAACATAATGGAGTCTCCTCCTCCAGCTTGAATCCTGATATAGCACTCTTTAACTTAGAAGTAGCTGAGGTTTCAGCTGTAGCTCCAACAGTGCAGCGGGTTTTGACGACCGCAAGATCAGAAACGGAATGCGAATAGTTTTCGTGATTACAGTAAGAAAAAGAAAAGTTGAAAGTGATGAAGAGGATAAAGAAGGTTTTAAGATAACTCATCAATGAACAAGTAAGTATATATCTTCCTAAATTTGAATTTTAACTTAAATGCTTCTCTTATTTCGATAAATGTACTTTATACTCACTCGGCCAAAGTAAAGAGGCATATGCAAAAGCACTATTTATGTGAATTCCTGATTAAAGATGAGGAAACTTAAAAGCTTATACCTGCTAGAAGAAAAAATAACTCTTGAGTCATAAAGAGAACAGGAGGAGAGGCTCAAGAGACAGAAGCGATTTGAATCAATGAATCAGCCAGCAAATGGTACTCTAGTATGTCTTTAAGATAGAGCTATAGATATACCTGCATTGAATGCAATTGATATTGAAAGCTGTATTGAAAATTACTTGCATTTTGATCTGCCAAACAAGGCTAAGCTTATAGTGGTTTATGAGTATTCTTACAAAGTATATCCTTTCAAGTATCTAATTAGAAACGAGCATTATCAAAATGAATTTGCAAATGAATACATAATGCATTAAGACTGAAAAAGTTCGAAATAACTTTGAGAAAGTATCTCTATCAAAATAGATACCCAGATGATTTAAATGAGATACTATCAGAAATGATTAAGGGTGTAAAAGAGCTTCATGAACTTGGGTATGTGCATAGAGATTTGAAGCCTGAAAATGTTATGTTAAATCTCTGTCCATTAGAATTTGTAGTCATTGATTTCAATAGAGCTATAAGATAATAAATAGTGACTTTGGCTAATGTGCTTGGCACACTAGGATACTGTCCAATCAGGGAGAATTGGACTAATGGCTCTGTTTAATGGGATGTTTGAGCAGTTGCTGCCATAATCTTTGAGTGCGATATGGAAAGTATGTCATACTTTGGAACAAAGCACGAAAAATAATCAATAAGTTTGGCTTCTAAACATATATAACAGGAAGATGTCTGAAATGAAATTAAAAAGCTTGTACAGATGATAATCGTTAGAGCTCCAGCTTATCCAAGACAATCGTTAGAAGACATACATACACCAGTCCAGAGAGCTAGATTCAAGAGGTACCACAAAGATAAGCAGATAAAATTTGTTTGAATTAAGTACACTAATAATCATTAAATATTCATCTAATTCACAAAAAACCTGCGTTTTCTCTACTAACCCCAATAAGACCCCAACTATATCCTACAAATCAAAGCACTTATTAACCTCACTAAGGTGTTTTGGGGTTTTGAATGAAGCTTTAAGCGAACACTTTAAGAAAATGCCTCAAAATTAATTAGAAGAATTAAATCTCGGTTCCAATAAACTAAAAGACACCGCAATACCCTTTTTAATGTAAATATTAAAGGACTGTAAGAATTTGAAAAAATTCTATCTTTAAGGAAATTAATTTATCAGTTTTAAGAGATTTATAGAAAAGGGAAAGAAACCTCGTGAGTACGTCAATGTTTAATTTAGGGTTTGAAGCGATTGTATTTAGAGAATAACTGCATATTAATATATCAATAACATAAAATTTAATAAAAGATTAGAATATTTTTATTTGACAAATTTTATCATATTTTACTTTATAGTTTCGTTTTAATATAAATTTTGGCTTTGGGATCAAATACGCCCCCCCCATAATGTATATTTTTCTTTTTGTAGTCTGATAGAGATTTTGACGCTGAGTAATAGTAGCTAATAAACTATGCGTGTGCGATCAATAGTTTTCGAGATATGGCCCCAATTAAGTTCACATTTTATATATAAAATTATATTAAAATTTTGTAAAATATTCCTAATTTTTCCTTAAAATATCAATTTAGAGGATTTAAGGAAAATTTAAAGAATTTATTTAATTTACCAAAATAATATCATAATAAATTTATATTACATTCTTGTAATAAAATTAAAATCTAAATAATTTATTATGATATTATTTTGATAAATTAAATAAATTCTTTAAATTTTCCTTAAATCCTCTAAATTGATATATTAAGGAAAAATTGGGAATATTTTAAAAAATTTTACTATAATTTTATATATAAAATGTGAACTTAATTGGGGCCATATCTCGAAAACTATTGATTGCACACGCATAGTTCATTCGCTACTATTACTCAGCGTCAAAATCTCTATCAGACTAAAAAATGAAAAATATACATTATGGGGGGGTCGTGTTTGATCCCATAGCGTAAATTTTTTAATATATCAATATTTTAAAAATTATTTCCTTGTAATTTATAATAATTTTAAAAGGAAATTTTTGAATCTTACCAATTTTTTTCTTTTAAAAAGTAATTTTTATTATATTTTTAATTCCTGAAATGCCTAAAATACTTAATTAGCTTAGTTTTTTCATTCAGAATGAGTTTTTTAGAATTTGCAAATTCTTATTTATCATGTTACAGGGAAATAATAAAAATATATAGCTAAATTTTCCCATAAATATAGCAATTACATATTTAATTTTTTTATCTATCTGATTAGTTACTCAATTTAATATTAAGTTCAGTTATAATTATTCAAAATTTAAATTAATTAGTTAGTTTTTAGCATTAAAATTAATTCAAAATATACGAAATTTATCGATAAAAATAATTCAAACATGTTCACTATCAGGAACTATATCTCATAGAGGTTTGCCAGCATTGCATTGATGTTGGTGAGCACATCGGGCACATGTAATCGGAGCTCAGACTCCCCTTCAAAATTTAATATTGCTTTAAAAATACAATGAAATTATTGAAACATTAATTTTATTGATATGATATTCAACTTCTACTCACCTTGCATTTTAATAATAATAAGGAATATACACTCATTTTTAATTGTTTTTTTAGTGAATATACAATAAAACTTATCTCACCTATTCTCTTTTTCTTAATAGTGTTCTGGAATTCGCTTTAAACATTAAAGTTTATATATTTACACTCTTAAAGTCCAGTTAAAATTTAATACAATAACACTCTTAATTAAAATTATATCTGATAACAAGTAAAATTTAAATTGCTACTATAGAAACTATTCCCATAATAATTTCATCTATAAATCTGTAGTCAATTCGAAAGATAGTTAGTCTGAAAGATTCTTATTTATAATATAAAATTCATTATTATTAAATAAATTAATTAATAGAATCTTGCAATAATATTTATAATTTTTGTTTATTTTCATAATGTCAAATATCCTCTTAAATTTTTAGCTTTAAAGGAAAATTTTTATTGTGAAAATAATTATTTTTATATATATTTTGATCATAAATTTGATTAATTGTAATAAATTAAAATACCTTTATTTTTAAAAAAATTGGGAAGAATATAATCTTTTGAATTTGAAATAATTGTTTATAAGGAATACATAACTGTCTTTCATTATTTACGGTTATTTTATAAATGCTTAAATTAAAGTAAGTACTATCTGGCTGTCTTATGCCCCAGTATTAATTTCCGTTAAAAAGCTTTAAATAATAATAATTAAATCTATTTAAAATGGAGAATTTTCCGCCTTGGTTCATCCCTTAACTAAAAAGTAAATATATTACTATCGAGATTTTTAAGCATTCCTACTAGTTTAACTTTGAAGTGACTTTGCTTTTAAGATCTCTTTGCAAAAAATCCTAATTATTTCTCCTAAGCTTTTACAGTGAATTCTAATAACTTTTTGAAATGAGAACTTTCACTATACACCCTAAACTAATGTAGTACATATTTTAATACAACTAAAAAGAGGCTATTTTAGAAGAAGAGAAATCATAGTTTAATAACTTTATCAAATTGAAAAGAGTTAATGAAATTTCAAAATGTGTTAAATTAAACCTCATCGTTTAGGCATTTTTGAATAGAACTCAGTAAATGATTCGATTTGATCGACACTAAGCAACCAATTTGTATTAAATTCTTGAAAATTAAAAGTATTGATTTGACAGTATAACAATCTCACTAGACTTTCTTTATAATAAATAATCAAAATTAAACCAGAATCCTCTTGTTGAGCTAACTAGAAAAATTTGTGAGATAAGCTAGAGCAACTAAATTAACACAAAGGAGATTATTTTAAGTACAAATCACTAAGAAATATTAGATTTTGTTATTGGATAATTTTATCAGAAAACTCTAGATGCCACCAACATCACAATTAATTATATTTTTAGATTTTATAAAATTTATGAAAGAGTATTATCTTAAAACTAAAATGATAAGTTTTTTAAAGAATTCATAGATGTGAAAAAATAATTCAAAGAACACTTTTTAAATTTTAGTATATAACACTTAGAAGCACTTCCTTTATAGAGATAAAAACTTAATTTCAAAAATGCTTAATAACTATCATATTTGATAAAAACTTGCTCTACATTTCAAGATTGACTTTAGAAAATATACTCCCAGATAACATATAATATTATTATACTTATGGTCAATTTTAATTCTTATGAAAATTTATTACAAAATTAATAAATATTCATTTTTTATTACTTATATTCCACTTTTAGGAAGTATTAGACTCAATTAAGTACCATAATAACCTTACATACTTAAACATATCTGGAAACAAGTTCGGCAATTATAATTTTATGCAATTAATTCCTAAACTGGTAGGGTTAAAAAATAAATTAACTCATTTGAATATTTCTAACAATAATTTAACAGAGCGAGGACTTATTGAAGCTAAGGAATTCTTTAACTGTAATTGTACACTAACAAATCTTAGTATTAATTGGAGATTATTCATTTATCCAACACTATCTAAAAATGTAGCTGATTCTTTAGTTAAAAGAAAAAATAAGTATTTTAAAAATAATTTATATTTCACTAATGGTTTACAATGTCAAAGCTTTAAGTTTTGAATTTAAGTTCTTGTAAAATATCTGATGAGACAATTTAATAGTTTGTTGTGGCCTTTGCTTGGCATTTGAAAATACTAACTTTATCCCTAAATTAAATAACTTTTGAAGGCGCTCTAGCTTATTAATTATTTGTAATAATTGTTATAGGAAATATTAATTTTTTTAAAATATTTGACCAAATATATTAAAGCTTTAAGTGAGCATTACGAAAATCTGCCTCATAATATATTAGAAAAACTTAATTTAAGCTTTAATATGCTGAATGACGACGCAGGACCATATATAGAAAATATAATAGTCTATTGTAAGAAAATGAGCTCACTTGATCTAAATGGGAATAATTTTCTGTTTTATATCAATAAATTTTAGTTATGAAAGAAAGTAAGATACAAGTTTAAATATAAATGATAGATTAACAAATAACAAGGTATTAAGTTATTTAATTTGTAATATTTACATATTCAACAAATGTCATTAAATTAATGGTTTATTAGTAAAGATGATCCTAAAAGACATATGGTAAAAATAAAATATATAGTAATTCAATAAATCTAAAATTTAAAAGAAATTCACAATTAAATAAATCCATCGAATGGAAAAATTCCAATCTTGAATTATGCCTTAAATAAAGAGCAAATACATTACATATGAAATTTTGCAGTTTACTTTTAACTACAAATTTTAAGTGGTTTTGTTGCTCTGATCACTGAGTAAAAGTAAGAAAAATTTCTGCAAATTCAAAACCCCATAGTGAGGTTTATAAGTGCTTTGATTTGTAGGATAGTTGGGGTCTTATTGGGGTTAGTAGAGAAATTAGGCCAATTTGCAAAATGAGAAATAGAAATTAGCGAAATTTGGGGTCTATTTATGATGATTAATATTTAGATTTACTTCTTAAGCTTAGTTATGGGACAAGTATTAATATAGACTTTAGTCAAACCAATAATGAATTATTCAGCTATAGCAAAGCTCCAGTGCAAGAGTGCCCCAACAGTTAGCTATCATTGCTTGTTGGCTGTTTAGCATTATAATTCAGGCATTGAAAGCATTCTGCAACAACAACAAAAAAGTTCTCACAGCACCATATTGACTACCTCTGCGCCTCGAAGATTTTAAAGTATTATGCACACTTTCCTCTAGACTAGCGAGCTGTCATGTTTCATCGTAAGTTTCGTGACATGTGTTTCTCTTTTTAAACTATAACCAACTTTTATAAAAGAAATGGTATTACTTTCAAGACTGCCAACAGAGTGAAGAGAGTAATTTATTTTACAGTGCCATTTTATAGTAATAATTAAAACTATATATATATTATATAATGCAGAGGGCTATTGATAATAACTTCAAGTTCATACCCACTTATGAAGCTCTATTCACCTTCAACACCTTTATTAACAAGTCATGGCAAAAGAAGTATGATAATTTAGAAGTTTATGACTAGAAAGTGAAGGTTGTCACTCATGCATTTTAGCTGGTATTAGTGAAGATTCAGGCTGAGAAAGTTATGTCATTCACCCTCACTCTATTAAGCGAGAGTAGTAATTAGAGTTCCTAAATAAGCTCAGAGAGAAGTATAGTAATCAATAGATCATCATTTTCGTTGATAACCTATCAGTTCATAAAACTGAGGAGTCTAAGAAAGCCTATGAAGAACTAAACATAACTCCAGTTTACTACATTCCTTAAAGGCCATTAATTAATGGAATTGTATTCTACTGGAGTTAAATCAAGACTCACTACAAGAAGCTGCTGCTGTATCATCTTATGCATGACTTGCCCATCGATACAGCAGACAAAATTCAAAGCAGCTTTAAGAGAGTGGGTAAAGATAAGACAACAATTTGTGCGAGAGAGGGAAGAATGAATGTTTAGAAATAAGTTTTAGATTTAAACGAATGTATATATTCACATATTAAAATTGACTCATAAATGGGATACCCCCTATGTGCCTGAAATTATTTTTATTCCAGGCACGAGAAAATTCTTCCATATTCATCCTGGAATTCCAGAATTACAACTGTAATTCCATTTTAGTTCTGGAATTTCTCTTAATATTTTATTTATGTTAGAATATTTTATAAATATGAAAATATGAATTTGTATTTTGTATTTTTTATATTAAAGTAAAATTTCAAAATTTCATTTTATTGCTCTCTGTATGAAATAAATAACTCAAAAATTCTTTTACAATGAGAAAAATATTAAATATTATAAGTTTTTAAATTAAATAATTATGTACAAAAATGAATTTCCTCGGAGTCAGTAAAATTGTCAGTTATATCATGTAAATACCAATTTATATTTTCTAAATCCGGTTTTATTAATTATTATGCAATATTAAATAAATTCATGCAATTGTTTAAATATAATCATGCCATATAATAAGGAATCTTAATTTATCATAAGAAGCTGGGTTAATGAACCTGAAAATTATAGGTCAGTTGTGGTTCCTATAATTCTTATTGATAAAGAATGCAATTTTCATTAATATTTGGGGTAAATTAGAAGACTTACATATATAAACATTGGTAAACTGCCTGACTCCTGGCTCCAAAATCCTCTAGCCTGTCTTCTCGCTTCGACCATAATCATTCTTTAACTGTATAGTAATGTAAATATAAAGCAAAATTATACTTGCATTAATCATAATTTTCAACATTTAAAAAGCTTTAGAATTCATTCTCATAAAGTCTTTTTTATTATAAATAAATTATACTAACTTTATTATTAAAAATTAAAATCTTATCAGTACATAGTCTGATTCTATACTAAAGAAATACAATCAGGCTATATCCAAAAGGCTCATGTATAAAAACTTTGAATCAAAATTTAAGTAAATTTTCATTATTAATAAAAAAGTTTCATAATTTTTAAATAACTTAAACTTATACTCTTACTCCTAATGCTAAAATGAAACTATAATAACAACTTTTCATATAAAAATAGTGAAGATGAAGAATTTTAGCTTATTGTTTTAAAATTAATATTATTATTTAAAACTATTACATGGCATTTATCTATCTCCATCATAAGATGAAACCTTAAAGGATTAATTTTTTGTTAAAACATAGTTTGTAATTTAAAGAGTTTACAGCTTATCCTCAATTTATCCTGATATAGCTTATAGGTTTCTCAAGGCATATACATGGCAGTGCCTTTGACAAAAATGTTTTCTCTATTATATGTCATGATTACCCGTCGACTTTAACTACCACGATTTAGATTTTATATTAATTTAATTAATTATATGTTATCAATTTTGAATGTATTCATACAATAGTAATCGCTATAAAATTATAATTATCTTACAATTAAATATGAATTTGAATATAAATGGTAAAAGAAATTTATATTTTTTCTTTTAAATTAATTTTTAAATAATATGATGATTAAATATTTAAATATACTTTTTATATGAGATAATTCTATTTTATTAAAAAGATTTTGGTTCCAGAGTTATTTCTGGAATTCCAGTTTTAATCGTCGAATTCCAGTTATAATTCTCGAACTCCAGGTATTAATTTCACAGTCCTGGTATTAAAAAAATTCCAGGCATGTGGGGTGGTATCCCATAAATGGGTTTGGTTTCTCTTTCTTCTCTTCTTCTTATGACTTGCTTGGGCCCATATTTCTTCTCTTAGTACCAACTCCTGCACCTATGTTCATTTCATCTGGCTTTTAAGCATATATATAAAGTCTATTGCTCACTTAATGAAAAGTCTATGACTTTCTCCCTCTGAAAAACTTAGCATGCTCTTTCATTAGGAATATACCAGTTCCAGGTTTCCTTACAAAATTATCAATCAAAGCTTACTAGAGAGGTAAGGATGCTTCTTTAGCTCTTCAAGCCAAGTCTCGCTTATAAGTATGCCTTGCTTCTTTTAATCTTCAGGAGAAATTGAATAGCGTTTCTTGTGGGCTTCTTCAATGATCTATTTGAAATAACTCTCTCTTAAAGTGCCAAGATCGCCAAAGAAGAAGCTTTTTTCTGGAAGTTTGTTAGAGAGTAGTTTCTTGGTAGGAAGATAAACCACCAACTCTTCATATTTCATCGCACCCTCGTAGAGATTAGTGACTGATATCTCTGGGTATTTTGGTATTTCTATCAATTTTATTTAATTATTTTTGAAGGCTTTCTTCTCATCACAGAGTATAGCTTTTAAGAATGAAATTTTAGTTCTTTCCAACGTTGGAAGGAATAATCCCACTATAGTATATGATTAAGTATATGTCATATTCTTACCATGCTGACTGAGGTATCGATAGAGATCTTCCTTGCTTCTAAATCTTGAGATCATTTCCCAAGCTTCAACCCTCTTTATTGCAGTACTTATAGATTCCATCCTTGTTTCTTCTCTTGTTATTGAATTTCAAATTTTAATATATATAGTTCTGGATCCTACTGTTTAAAATGTTAGTATTAAATATGGGCATCTTATAGGAGGTCAACCTGGTAAGGATACGTGGAGAAAGCTGGCAGAAGCTGTACAAACTTTAGAGATGGAGCTTTTTTTATCAATTAAGTTCCATTAAATTAGTACTAGATTTGTTTAAATATAATTAGTACTGGTTCTTATTCCATTTAATTTTAATTGGTACCAATTTAATTGTACCAAAACTTTATTAGTACTTAGTTATAAACTAATGAGGTTTTAATGGAAAAGTTCCAAAATGGTTCAAAACCTAATTGGTAACAGTTCCAACCTGAATTTATTCTCAGTTGGTACCAATATTAAAAATGTTAAGCATAAAAATAGAAAATTTATATATATATAACTAAGTAAAAATATGATGTCTAACACATAAGAATCAACCATTGTCGTTGTAGTCCCAGCTCCTTTACAAAGTTTGTATAACCAGTGAGGTTTTTACTTATTAAATAATAGAAATTTAAATTTGCATTTAAACATGGCGGCTAACTTAAATCGCAAAGCAGTCTCTCTTGGCAGTTGAAATCTTAGCTAAACTTTGGCTAAACTAAGAAACCAGAGATCATCTACATCGAAAAGGAGCCAGAGCTTAAAGCTCTTGAGTTTGTATCAGAGGTGTTTGTTCGAGATATAAATATCAGGAAGCAGAGAGGAGATATGGGTTTTTAAACGCTAATCGAAGATGTTGAGGAGTTAAAAGAACAGCTCCCAGTAGAAAAGGTTAAAGCATTTTAATGTAATGAATGTTAAAATTTTTTCTCAACTGATTCTAGCTTGAAGAGGCACATCAAAGAAATACACTCTGGTAGAGCTATGATCTATTTCAAGAATGATAAAGTCGATGGCAGGTAATAATTAACAACTTGTGTAAAGACCTATGCCCATTCAGCAAAAGTGAAGAAACATATGCAAAAGCATCACTTAAGAGAGTTCTTGATTCAAGATAAAGAAACTTAAAAGCTTATACCTGCCAAGAAAAAGTCAAATACTATTGAGTCATAAAGAGATTAACAGGAGAGACCCAAGAGATAGAAGCTGCATGATTTGATGAATCAACCGGTAGGCAACACTATATTAGCATGCTTCTAAGTCAAAGCTCTGAACATACCTGGATTAATTGCAATTGATATTAGCAGTTGTATTGATAACTATTTGAAAATTAGCGTTCTTGCAAAACCAAAACTTATTGTAATTGATGATTATTCATACAAGGTGTATCCTTACAGATATCTACTTAAAAATGAGCAGTACCAAAATGAGTTTGCTAACGAATCCATGATTCTTAGAGAGGCTTATAGAAAAGAATGCAAGAACTTGCTTAAGCAAAATGGTGTAATTTTAGCAATGGATATTTCGCATTAAGGCTTAAGAAATATGAAATGACTCTGAGAGATTATCTAAATCATAACAGATACCCAGATGATTTGAATGATATACTATCTGATATGATATAGGGTATAAAAGAAATGCATGAACTTGGATATGTTCATAGAGATTTGAAGCCTCAAAATGTTATGATAAACCTCTGCCTTTAGAAGTAGTTGTTATAGATTTCAATAGAGCATAAAGATAAAAGATGTAACCTTAGCAAAGGTTCTTGGATACCTGGATATTTCCCAATCAGAAAGAAATGCATTAATGGCTCTGTTTAGTGGGATGTATGGGGAATTGGAGCTATTATATTAGAGAGTGATATGGAGAGTATGGCTTACTTTGGCACAAAGTTTGAAAAATAATCAATCAGTTAAGCTTAGAAGCATATCAAGTAAGAAATTGTATGCAAGGAAATAAAAAAAGATAGTAGAGATGATAATCATCAGTGCTCCCTCCTATCCAAGGTAAAATTGGATGACATACTTGTGCCACTCAAGAGAGCAAGATTACAGAGATATAACAAAGACAAGCAAATAAAATTCGTTTGAATTAAGTACACAAATACTCATTAAATATTCATTAAAATTTACACAACACCTGCGTTTTCTCTACTAACCCCAATAAGACCCCAACTATACCCTACAAATCATACTACTTATAAACCTCACTAAGGGGTTTTGGGGTTTTGATTACACTCAATTTTGTGTGATAACTTTTACTAACTATTAAGAAATTCAGTATATAATATTATATAAAATTTAAATAATTTATAAGAGAAGTTTCATATCCCCGAAATGGTATATTTACCCAAAGTAGAAAGTTATCTCCCCTCTACTACCTCATTAATAAAAAATATAATTTTAATAAATTTTCTAAATCTTTATTATAAATTATGTTATAATAATTCATATTTTCATCATGAGAAAATTGCAAATATTTTCTCAAACTATCAAATAAATTAATTATTATATTGATTTGTGGAACATATTTTGCAATTTAAAAAGAAATAATGGATAAATAAAAATAACCTTGATATTAAAATAAAAATATATTAATATGGGGTTAAGATTTAATTTATAAATTTGAATGTTGGGACAAGAAATTTTAGTTGGGCGGAAAACTGATCAAGAAATAAAATGTTCCCCAAATTTTTTAATTAAAATTATTACTTTGTAGTTCCATTAGAGTCTTTAAAATACCTCCATAATCTTACCTACCTAAATCTCTCATTTAATTCTATAGGAGACGAATCATTAAAGCAATTAGTTCCATTGTTGAAAGAAAAAATGAAAAGCATAACATTTTTGAATGTATCAGGTAATTGTCTATTAGAAGAAGGACTCATTTTTGCAAATGATTTATTCGAAAATAATTATACATTAAAAGAATTTGAATTTGCTTGCAATCAATTTTGTTATCCAGCACAATCTTAATAAGCTGCTGGTTTCATTGGTAAAATATAAGTATAATTTATTAAAAATATTTCAATATAAAATCATAGGTTTACTATATGGTAACTCGGAAAATTATGTTTGGCAAGCTGTAATTTAAATGAAATAGATATTAAAAATATTACTGCCCTTTTGATAATCAATTGAAAGTTTGTGATGAAAAACTGAAAATCTTTTTTTTTATTTCGCATTATTTAAATTGATTTTAATTAAAGGTTTAAAATTCTCTAGTTATTGTATTACCAACAAATTAATAAATATTAGTGTATTATTATGAATCACTTATTTCATAATTTCACAAATTGCAACTAATTTAATATCAAAATTCGCTTAAGTTTGAAGGTGATTTTTTAAGATATCGTTTCAATGAGGCTTGAGGAGTTTGAGATAAATCTGAGCACTATCTTTATCATAATAGTTTAAGCAAATAATATAATATATGACAAAGGGTGTTAAAAAATTCCATGAGTTTGGATATTTCATAAACTTCAAAGCTTTTTAATGAAGCACTATCTCCTAAAAGAAACTGTAATAGATTTCATTAAAGTTTTAAGTTAAATTATTGTTACTTTAGTAAAGTTAATCAAACCCAATCGAAATAAAAATACGGAATTATAAAATAATTTTGTTAAATGGGTGGGTGGGTTTAGCTAAATTAGTATTTAAAATTGAAATAGAAAAGATATCTCTTATTTTTACATTACATTGTTAACAATTAATAGTTTAGCTAGAAACATTTAAAATATGAAAATGTCTACGAAAAAATAAAAGGCATAGTAGAGATGATAAATGTGAGAGTTCCCAATATCCTAGGTAAACAATAAATGACATCCTTAATTTACTAAAGCAAGAAATACATTAAAGACAAACAAATTAGCTTTTTTATTAAAGTAAAGTAAAATAATAACATTAAGTACATAAAACCCCAAAGATCAATTAAAACACGAATATTGGAACTAAGAATAATTATTATTGCTGTATAAGAATAATGTTTAGGCTAATTATAAAAACTATTGGTTCGATTAATTTTCCTATAAAATAATCCAATCAGGTTGAGAAAATTTGATTTTAACCAATTTATAACCTTATTATATTTAATTTTAACCAAAATTTAATATTAATTTTTAATTTAATTGTTCTTAACCCTAATCTTTGTGTGTAAATTGATCCACGGGGTATATATTAAATTTAGATAAGAACTACTTTTTCTCTGCTGCACAAAAAATTTCCAACAATACATTTAAAAACAAGATCACAAAAAAATATCTAGTTAAAGTGTTTCGGGGTTTTGAATGACGTACTGAATTAGAGAAATATCTTATGAGGGTGTCCTTCGCAAATAAATTATAGAGGCAGATAATAAAGATAATTTTACTATAAGAGTGAAATTTATTAGCTTAACTAAGTGATGTCATGATTTAGTACTCAAATCAAGAAAGCTATATTTTTAAAAGAAATTATACCTATTTTTAATAAATATATAAATAATATGTAAGGCGCTTTTAAATAGTCAAAATTTATATTAATTTTTCTCGTATTTTCAAATTAATATTTAAAAAGAATATTCATTCTTTGAATTAAATATAATCATATTTAGAATATCTAAAAATGGAAAGTAATCAGTCATGGTTGATCCCTTAAATAAAGAGCAAGTATGTTACTTATGATATCTTTTAGTATACCTGCCAACACAGTCATGAATCAGCTTTATTACTACGATCCTGAGTAAAAAATTAAAATATTTTCTCTTTAGATTCAATAGTGAAAAACTAAATTTGTTTAGAAATTTAAATTCCCAATTAATTTTGAGTTATATAAATAGACAGGGGAGTAATTGGCAAATAGAAAATTATAACTTTTTGGCTGTCTTTAAATTATATACATCTATATCATCCAATTAAAAGTAAAAATATGAATTATAGGAATACAGATGTATCTTTCTTATGGAAATAAACTAATTTTTCTTGAAGGAGGAAATAAACATTTATGAAGGAACATTATAATTAAAAAATGTAAAAAATATTTTTTAACCTCAGGAAACTTTAATAGTTTTTATTCTTATTTATTTGGAATAATTCAAGATTAAATCGTATCGTGCGGTATTTATAAATTGTCTTTATTAAATAATAAGATAATTTATATGAAGCTAAAAGTTATAATTCCATATGGTAAATAATTGCTCCAACCTGAGTTTAAGGAATACGACCACTTTTATTATACCAAATTAAACAATTTATCTAAATTATAAGATGTGGCTGACTTTCTAGGTTCTTATAATTTATAACTCATCATTGTATTAAACCATTATTTTATTGAGGATTATAATGAAAATTGTGAGATCTACTAAAATTAAATTATCTGGCTATATAATATTCTTAATTAAATGAATGAATTTTATGAAATGGCACTCACATTAATATATTTAGGTGATTCTTCAAGTTCAAGACCTCCAAAAAATTTGAAGCGTTAAAATTTGGAACTTCAAGTCTTAGCAATTTTGATTTATCTATATAAAATTTAAGAATAAATAAATATAGAAGAAATATAGTTTGAAAGCCATTCGTGGCAGTGTTATAATCTCTGCCCTGTTTTGAATAAACTTTTTTAATAAACTTTTTTTCACATTTTTTTTTATCTTTACATACTGAAAATCAAGAATCTCAAAAATCCATTTTCCCCTATTTTCATTATCACAGTACTATAAGGATTTATCACTAATCTTTTTTGCTTTTTTTGGGTGCTTATTTTTGAATTCTTGGTTGATTTTTTTAGGGAAAAATCTTTTTTTAGAAAAAAAGAACATTGTTCTCAATCCTTCCAGAATATACCTAAATCTTTCAAGAATTATTGGAAGTTTATTAAGAATTTTTCAATGTATATTCATGAAAAATACCTGAAAATTATCAGATAAAATTGTCGACGGACAATAATAAAATAACTGTCCCGCGAGAAAATGATAAAAAATATATGTAATATATAAAGAAATAAATAAGAAATTAAATTTAAGTTTAAATTCAATAAAAAATAGAATATTAAAATAACTAACCTTCAATGCACAAGATCAGTCCTTAAGAATTGAAAATTTCTAAAAGTTTTTAAACCTATGAATTATTATGATGAGTAAGAATTATTAATCATGCAAGATAGAATTCTCAGGATTTTGAGGAAGATATGCAAAGCTAGCTAAAATATTGAAATAATCGTAGAAAAATTTTAATTTATGGAAAATTTTGAAGCTTATTTGGATTATATTCTTGGAATGTTTAATCGGATTGAAATGAATTAAAAAAAACTCAACAAATATATCATTATAATAGAGGAATAAAATCAATATTTTATAAGATTTTAATTCCAAAAAGGATTCCAGAAAATATAAATAAACTGTATTGAATTGTAATCTTAATATTCTTTTAATTGTTATAATATAGAGTGAATAACATGAAAGAGAAGGATTTGCAAATAAGTAAATTAATTGAATAAATGAATTCAAATAGCAATTGAAAAATAACAATGAGATAAAATAGCGTAATAAGTGCACTCTATGAAGTTCTTTCTCAGCAAAAATTAGCAATAACAAAGATTATTAGGGCTTGTCCTTTTCATTTGCTTGAATTAAATAACTTATAGATTACCATTTTGTCAAGATATTAAAGTAGTAATTGTTTATTAATAAAACTCAAACCTAAATAAAATTTGAAGGTAAAACTGTATCCCCTCACAAATAGTGTAAATGGTTATACTTCGCTTTTATTCGGTAAATAGGGTACAAACCCCATATATTCTTGATCAGTGTCTTAAACATAATCTGACTGGTAAGTATGGTTTCAAATTAAAATCAGGAATTATCTCACATCTTCACCGTACTTGCATCCTGTTGATAGGCTCTCTAAAATTAAATTAAATTCTGTTTTTTTTTTAATTTTCTTATCCATCGATATATTTAAAACTTTTTAGTAAATTATAATTCAATGTGTACATAGACCCATTGATTTTTAATCATAATGTTTATTAATATAGTATAAAATTATTTGACTTTATCATTTTATTATTACTTTTCTTATCAATTATTATAATATTAAATATATATTAGGAAAATAGAAATTTATTATAAATGGAAAAAATCATAAACCCAAAAACAACTACAGAAGTTTGATTGAATTTTTGATTGTTAAAATGATGTATTAACGCATACTTTAATAGGGTTTATATTGGGTTAATAGTTTAAATATAAAAGTATTTTAATTGAGTATAACATGCGAGATTTCTAAATATTACACATAAAAATAACCTTAAAGTCATTTGGTAGTTCTAATCGTTCCTTTGCAAATCACTCTTTATTTTTGTTGCTTCTAATACACATATCCCAAGGAATATCTCAGTCTATCGAATCTACTCTCTCTCTCTTGGAAATATCCATGAGTACATTGTGCATTTCATGACGGAGGATTGCAGCCCTGTTGAAATAAATAATATGGGCTCTTAGAGGAAAAATATTCCTTAAATATATTATATTGTTTTAAATCTATATTAACTTAGCCGAGCTTGTGAAGCTCTTCTATTCCCTCAACAATCTACTGTAATAATATCAAGCCAATTTTCCTTAGGCATCTATTGTCATATAAAAACTTTCTGTAAATCCTCTCAAGGAGGAGAAGCCTAAATGATACATGATTTTCTCAAAGTAAAAGACATCCAGATTGATAATGTGCCTGTAATCTTTCAATTTTGCTAAATATAGCGTAATATTTAATAAGAAAATTCTATTTAGAAATTGTCATCAGCAAGAAAATAGTTGATAGGATTAAAAAAAGAAGCTTATTAGTCAACTCTGATAATTCTATTCTTTAATTTATCATCAATAATGATATTGCTTTCCAGACAAGAATCTATGTCAATAATTTTAAAACAGTAATCTTCATCCTCAATTTATACCATAATTTTGTCGATTTTCTGAGACTGGGATGTTCTTGACAGCTTTATTTATTTGACTACCCTTAATAGACTGACTTGATTTCTTGATCTATGTTTTATAGGAATTCTTGAATGAATAAAAACACATTTTGATAAAGCTTTTTCATTTAAGATGATTTGAGATCTTTTGTAAAAAAAATATGATTTCTCACAGATCTCATAAATAAGTTGTCATCCTTACATTTATGCAAGAGATATAGCCTAGGCAAATCTTTGTTTCTTAATAGTCTTTTGTAAGTTGGCTTTGTAGAAGAAATCAATATTGCACTCTTTACTTTAAGAGTCAACTTTAGATGGGAAAATAATGCTCTATGGCAGGTTATTTAACCTCCTCCACACTTTGCTCTTTCCATTGATGACAACTTTATTAGTTTTTATTTGAATCTCCAATCTATTTAGTCAAAGATTTCAATGCAAGTACCTACTTTGAACTAGCGTCTTTGTCTCTACTCTCTTTGGAAGCTGAAATGATAGTTTAATTGACTTTACCTAAATAATACCGCTCTTCTAAAAAGGTCAACTCTCATTTTACTTTGCTAATATTTCTATTTAAATAATTCGAAAGTTCACCTAGGTATACTATAATTTTAGAGTATAAAACACTCTTGTAAATTTTTTGCTAAGAAGTAAGAAATTAATCACTATTAAGATGTAAGTTGGTATATTTTACGTTTTAATTTAGATATTATAATATTATAATACTAAAGAAATTTTTTTCACTTGGAGGATCTACTAATATAATTAAACACTATTTGGAGGATTTTAATGGAGATCGTTTGACAAAAATGGAAATTAATCTGTGAAGCGAGCAAGTTTTTCAATGCATTTCTGCAAATCTTTTCTAGGTTGAGTTCCAGTATGTACTCCCTATTTAGTAGTAATAATCTAATAAAATTAGAATAGATATCATTAATTTTATTAGCATTTTAGAAAGAGAAAACAAGACAGAGTCTATTAATGATACTATGAAGAGACTATAATCTCAAGATTTAAAAGGGAAACTTCGAAGTAAAGAGGACATATTCAGACACCTCTTATAGCAAGGTAAGTTCTCATCTTTTACCACATTGATTGTTATAGTTTTACTTTTCTTACAAAGTTAAGGAGGAACTAAAAAAATTATTCAAAAAGCATTACTTAATGATGAGAAAAAGCTTTCAAGATTAATGAAATTAGATTGATTGAATTTCCTTTTTTCCCCCCCAAATTTATGTTAAAAATTTCTATGATATTGCTATGACTGATCTAGATACCTTGTATTAAATCTTGAACCCTTCAACAAGCTGCTGCCATTGAGAAACGTATACTTTAGTGATTTTGAAATTCTAAGACCCGAATACTTGAATTAAGCAATTTAAGAAGCTCATAAGAAACGCTATAACACTAGCTTTAAGTAAAGATAATCAAGGAGATTAAAAAGTGACACCTTACTATACGAATTACAGAAGTTTACATTTATCTCAGTAAGCTTAGATTCCTAACGTTTTGTAAAAACCAGGTATGCAATTTACTTGTTGAAAATGAGCAACAAATTAAACAGAGAAAGAAAGTTTTTAGTCAAGCATGAACTTAGTATGAGAATTTATAAGTATTCATAAAACAAGATGAGATGAATCAGCTGCAAGTGGTGATGCGAAGAGAAGAAGTATTTGCCCAAGTAAACCATAAAGGTATAAAAGAAAGAGAACCCAAATTCTTTAAAGAACTCATTTAATATGATAACTTATAAGTTCCTTATAATCTATAACTTATTATAAACCTCAAATCCCCCTTTTCAAGCACACACCCTAACTTTCTTATGCTACTCTCTACACTTATTATAAATTTACTGTATTTATCTTTATATCTTGCATTATGTGATAAAGAAGAATTTTCTTGTTGTAGCTTCTAAATAAACCTCGTCATAATCCAATTTATTTGAACTGAGGACTATAGGATCTTAAATACGGGTTTTATATTTAGTCTTTCACATTCCTTCCTTAAGTCTTTAGTTTTATTAATTGATATGTTTTCATTGAACAGAATAATGTATTTGTCGAAGTGCTTATCTCTTATTCATTATAAGAAATGTACGTATCCTTCAGCCTTTATTGAGCGAGAATGGATAAGATAAGTCTCTCGCCCATTATCTTCAATTATTACTCCAAGATTAGCATCAGATTTAACCTGAACCTTTTAATCTTAAAATTCTATTTATTGTACCTCTAGTATTATGCCTACATATAGAGCTATTGAATATTAACACAGCTTCATAAGCATGTATGAATTTAACATTATGCTCTTAAGCTGCTTGCATTTAATCATTTATATATTTAAATTAGTCTTATAAAATGGAAAAACAAAATTCAATCACTCTCTTATTACGATTGACTATCTTTTAAGATATTCCATTCTTTTTATATAATTTATGAAACATCAAAATTATTTATGCTTGAGAAAAGTGAGCTAAGTGTTTAGTGTTCTAGTGTCTTAATAAAATTGATGCTTCTTAAATTTTAATAATCTTTTAATCTTAATTTAAGATGCTATCTCTTTAAATTTAATGCTAACAAGCAGTAAGATCTAACATATGCAAAAGATTAGGGAACATACTATTAACGAGTTAATAAGAATAGGCTTGAGTTGATCATTATAGTCATCACATCCATAACGAAACTCAAATTATAAATCTTTATATTCATTGTCATAAACAGACCACAGATCTCGCATACACTCACTTAAATTACTAATAATTAAACTATAAACCATAAAAACCTCAATCAAACTACTGAAGGGGTTTAGAGGTTTTGAATAGAAAGCTAAGATTATTGGTTCATTAAACTAAAGAGCTTGAATTCTACAAATTAAATTTTAAGATATACCTGCAAGCACAATTACTAAGGAGTTATATTACTTCGATCTTTGAATACAAAATCCAAATAATTTCTTTAAAAACATTACGATACAATTTTAGGAGGGTTTTAAAGATTAAGTTTCCGATTGAATCCTGAACTTTTAATTGAAACTAAAAGTAAATACAACGAATTTTCTCAAGATAGAGAATTAAAATAATTTAGAGTTTTCTCGAAATTAAAGCTAATAGATGTTTTTTCTAGATGCTTTAAGTATACACTCGATTTAGATGCAAATTTCGGTTAATAGTCTCTCAAGGGCCGTTAATTCTTTTTATTTCATTTGTGAAAAAAATATTTGAAAATAATAAAACATCATATCTTATTAAAACTATAAAAATCGGAGTTTGTTGAAATTATTTGATGTCTCTATTCCCTGTTTTATAGCATCACTTTGACTTGATCATTAAATAGCAATCAATTTAAATGAAATATGACTATCTTTACTCTTTAAAATTACCATTATAGTTAGTTAGTTAATTTTTTAGCATTAAAATTAATTCTTGAGACACGATATCAATCCAGTAGGAATAATTCTAACATTCAGTATTTAGGAACTATGTCTCAAACCGGTTTTTAAGCATGGATGTTGGTGTGCAAAATTACCATTATATTTAAAATCTTTTAAAGTAACTACTAAGACTTTTTTTAAAAAAATCATGAATAATATATAAAAATAAGAACTCCTATCTATATAATTACAAAATTATATTTAACTAGTTGCTTTTTTATATTGTAAAATTACATTTACATTTGGAAAAATAATAGTAATTAAATTAAAGTCAAATTTCTTTCGTGGAAGTTAGAGTTTGCCTGTTTTGACAATTTAGGGCTAATTCGATAGATAATTCAAAATTAGCAGGGTTTTATTATTGGTGGTAGAATTTTATCGCATTTAAGGAGCGAGATAACTAGAGTTTAATGTCAAGGTATATTTTATTTAATTTAGATTAGTTTAATTAAAGTCGAGTTACCTCACTCCAGGAATGAGATAAAATGGTACCGCCAATAATAAAATCCAGCTTTTTTTGAATTCTGAATGAGCCTAGATCGTTTAAGTTGGACAACTCTAACTGCCACGAAACAAATTTGAATTGAATTTAATTATATTTACTTTTCCAAATTTAAATTATAATTGATTTTGCAATAAATATTCGTAGTTATAAATCAAATAATAAAATTGGGTCATATTTCATTTAAATTGATTGCTATAAAATTGTTAAAATAAAAAGACACCATAAAATAGGTGATATAGAGATTTTTTGATTTTTTTTACACTCACTCAAAGACTTGCACATGAAATTGAAATGTTTTATAATTTTTAGATGTTTTCTTATTATTTTAAAATAAAATAATTTAGCTACCCCATTTGGCATGGCATTTACCTCATATTTCTATAATTCAATTCCTTAAAAAATTGTTTGAATTTAAGTATTGATATTCAAAACTCCAAAACCCCTTAGTGAGGTTTATAAGTGCTTTGATTTGTAGGGTATTGTTGGGGTCTTATTGGGGTTAGTAGAGAAAATGCAGGTTTTTTGTGAATTTTAAGTATATTTAATGATTATTAGGCGATTTTACTCAAACAAATTTTATCTGCTTGTCTTTATTGTATCTCTTGAATCTTGCTCTCTGTAGTGGTTCAAGTAAATCGTCTAAGGATTATCTTGGATATGATGGTGCTCTTACATTATCATGTCTACAATCTGTTTGATTTCTTTGCAGATATCGTCTTGCTTTATATGCTTAATGGCTAAATATTGATTATTTCTCTTATTTGGTACCATAGTAAGACATACATTCCATGTCACTCTCTAAAATTATAGCAGCTACTGCCCATACATCCCACTTAACTGATCCATTCGTTCACTTCTCTCTTATTGGGAAGTAGCCAGGAGTGCCAAGAACCTTTGCTAAAGTTACTATCTCCTATCTCAAGGCTCTATTGAAATCAATAACTACGACTTCTAAAGGACAGAGGTTCAGCATTACATTTTCAGGTTTCAAATCTCTATGAACATATCCAAGTTCATGCAACTCCTTGACACCCTTTATCATATCTGATAGTATATCATTCAAATCATCTGGGTATCTGTTATGATATTAATAATCTCTCAGAGTCATTTCATATTTCTTAAGTCTTAGTGCGATAAAACCATAGCTTAACATAACACCATCTATTTTAAGCAAGTTCTTGCAATCTTTTCTCTATGCCTCTCTAAGAATCATATATTCGTTAGCAAACTCATTTTAGTATTGCTCGTTCTTAAGGAGATAGCTGAAAGGGTATACCTTGTATGCATACTCATCAACCACTATAAGCTTTGCTTTGTTATGAATACTTATATGTAAGTAATTCTCAATACAATTACTTAGATTTATTGCATTCAATGCAGGAATGTTCATTGCTTTTGCTTGGAAGCAGGCTATAATTGTATTGGCTGCAGGTTAGTTCATCGATTCTTATCTTTTCTGTCTCTTGATTTTCTCCTGTAACTCTCTTAAGACTCGATAGTATTTGATTTTCTTTTAGCTGGCACAAGTTTTTATGTCTCTTTATCTTAAATCGAGATCTCACTGAGGTGATGCTTTTGCATGTGCTTCTTAACTTTTGCAGAGTGAGTATATGACTTCATATAAGTTGTACACTAGTACCTTCCATTCACTTTTCATGCTTGAAATATATCTTGGCTTTGCCAGAGTGCACCTCTTTAAGGTGTCTCTTCAAGCTTTGTTCAGTTGAGAAAAAATTCTAGCAGTCTTCACATTAAATGTTTTTATCTTTTCAATAGGGAGCTGTTCTTTTAGGTCTTCAACATATTCAATTTATGTTTAAAGTCCTATCTCTGCTCTCCTTTAAGTTTTATACTTCTATTTTGAAGACCTCTGCTTCAAACTCAAGAGCTCTTAGCTCTACCTCTCTCTCAACATAAATAACATCTGGCTTTTTAGTTGAGCCAAAGTTTAGCTATGATTATCCACTGCTAAGAGAAACTGCTTTTCGATTTAAGTTAGCCGCCATGTTTAAATTCAAATTTTTTTTTTAAATTTCTATTATAAAGCTCTAATAAACTCTCTAGTTATAGTTCCTCTGTACAGGAGTTATCATTGCAACAATATTGGTTGATTTTGAAGCATTAGATATCATATTTATGCTTAGTTTTTAACTACAATTTTTCTAAATTCATGCTTAATATTTTTAATTTTGGTACCAACTTAGATAAAATTCAGGTTGGTACTGGTACCAATTAAGTTTTGAACCATTTTGGAACTTTTCTATTAAAACCTCATTAGTTTAAAACAAGGTACTAATTAAGTTTTGGTACTATTAAATTGGTACCAATTAAAATAAAACTGAATTAGTACCAGTACTAATTAAATTTAAACAAATTTAGTACTAATTTAATGGAACTAAATTGATAAAATGGAGCTCCATCTCTGCAGTTTGTTACAGCTTCTGCCAGCTTTCTCCACGTATGCTTACCAGGTTGACCTCCTATTAGATTCCCATATTTAATACTAAGTTTTGTAACAGTAGGATCCAGAACTCTATGTATTAAAATTTGAAATTCAATAACAAGAGAAGGAACAAGGATGGAATCTATAAGTACTTCAATGAAGAGGGTTGAAGCTTAAGAAATTATCTCAAGATTTAGAAGCAAGAAAGATATCTATCGATACCTCACTTAGCATGGTATGCATGTGACATATACTTAATCATATACTATAGTGGGTTTATTCCTTCCAACGATGGAAGTTACCAAAATTTCATTCTTAAAAGCTATACTCTGCGATGAGAAGAAAGCCTTCAAAAACAGTGAAATAAAGTTGAAAAAAATACCAAACTACCCAGAGATTTCAGTTACTAATCTCTACGAAGATGCGATGAAAGATGAAGAATTAGTAGTTTATCTTCCTACCAAGAAACAACTCTCCAACAAGCTTCCAGAAAGGGGCTTCTTCTTTGGAGTTCTTGGCACTTTAAGAGAGAGTTATCTCAGAGAGATCATTGAAGAAGCTCATAAGAAACGCTTCTCTATTTCTCGTGAAGATTAAAAGAAGCAAGGCATACTAATAAGCGAGACCTGGCTCGCTGAGCTTAAGAAGCATCCATTCCTCTCTCGTAAGCTTTGATTCATAACTTTGCAGGGAAACCTGGAACTGGTATATTCCTAATCAAAGAGCATGCGAAGGTTCACAGAGAGAGAAAGTCATAAACTATTTATGAAGTGAGCAAGAGACTTTATAAAGATGTTTAAAAGCCAGAAGAAATGAACATTGATACAGGAGCTGGCACAAAGAGAAGAAATATGGGCCCAAGCAAGCCATAAGAAGAGGAGAAGAAAGATAAACCAAATCCCTTTCTGGGTTAATTTAATATGTGAACTTATTCATTCATTTAAATCTAAAACTTATTTATAAACATTCATTCTTCCTTCTCTCGCACAAACTGTTGTCTTATCTATGCTTACTCTCTTGCAGCTACTCTGAATCAAGTCTACTGTATCTATAGGCAAGTCATGCATTAGGTGATATAGCATCAGTTTCTTGTAGTGGGTCTTGATTTAACTCCAGTAGAATTCAATTCCATTAAATTTATGGCTGTAAGGAACATTGTATACAGGATTAATGTTTAACTCTTCATAAGCTTTCTTAGACTCCTTAGTCTTATGAACTGAGAGGTTGTCAACAAACTGGATGATCTCTAATCGTTGTATTTATCTCTCAGCTTATGTAGGAACTCTATGTACTACTCTCGCTTAATAGAGCGAGGATGAATAACATAACTTTCTAAGCCAGAGTCTTCACTAATACCTGCTAAAATTGCATGGGTTAAACCTTTACTTTCTAATCGTAGACTTCTATATTATCATACTTCTTATACCAAGAGTTATTAATAAAGGTGTTGAACGTAAACACAGCTTCATCAGCGTGTATGAACTTGATTTTATTATCAATAGACTTCTGCATTTAATCATATATATAGTTTAAATTATTACTATAAAATGGCAGAGTAAAGTCAATCACTCTCTTCACTCTATTGACAGTCTTGAAGGTAATGCCATTCCTTCAATAAATATTTGCGATAGTCTATGGTGAGATACGCATGTCAGGAAACTTGCGATGAAACATCACAGCTCGCTGGTCTAGTGGAAAGTGTGCCCAATACTTCAGAGTCTTCGAATCGCAGAGGAAGTCAATATGAGCCTGTGAGAACTTTTATTTTCTTTGAGGGTGCGTTCAAGAACCAGAGTTATATGCTAAACAGCTAGCAAGCAGTGATACCTAACAGTTGAGGCACTCTTGCGTAATAACTTTGCTATAGCTGCATAATTTAGTACAGGTTTGGCTAAGTCTATATTAGTACTCGTACCATACCTAAGTTTTAGCAGTAAATCTAAATATTACTCATCATAAATAGACCCTAAATTTCGCTAATTTCTATTTCTCATTTTGCAATTTGGCCTTAATTTCTCTACTAACCTCAATAAGACCCCAACTATACCCTACAAATCAAAGCACTTATAAACCTCACTAAGGGGTTTTGGGGTTTTGAATACTAGTTAAGTTTAATTACCATCTTTGAAACATACTGTTATTCAATCAATTAAAGCCTTAACTTTTTCCTCTTAACTTACCTTTCACTAGAGATTCAACTTAAATAATTGAAATATTTCTACCTTTGAATCGAAAATGCATGAGTGAATAAAATTGAAAATATTTTATCATAAGAATATATACATATCACTACAAAAATTTATATCCATTATTTTTCGATATAATATTCAAGACTTTGGTTCAGAAGTAATTTCTTTTAGAAATAGCAGGTTTTTATATTTGTTTACAGTCCTAGTTCTGTTTATGTTTTATTCAGTAAAATATTAAAAAAATACTATATATTTCTGAAATCTTTAATTGTTTGTTATATTAGCTATTCTAATAATTTCTTTTTATATGAATGCTATTATTAGTTCCATGACAACATTATTATTTTAAGAAAACTATTAAATAATATATTTTTTTTAATAAGATTATTATTTTTAAATAAAAATACTTAAATTGAAGCTCGACTTTAAATTGTCATTTCCAAGCCATAAAGCAATTTAATAAGGCTTATTAACAATACTTTCTATATAGTTTAATATTTTATATGATTAAGACTTACTTATATTGCTGTTATTATTTTAATAACATTTTATTCTATTTTTTATCTAAGCCAATAATTCTAATTATCAAATTTATATTAATTTATAATAAAGTTTTTTAATTTATTTAAATTTATTTTCAACTATTAATTATTTAATTAGACAATTCACCTTTTTAAATACAAAATCATACATTTGTAATTGATTAGATTTCAAATTGTTTGTTAACTAAGCCAATAAATGATTAATGCTTTATTAAAGCAAAATCTTTTTCATATAGCTTCTTCTACTTTTTACAATAGTTTAAATGTGTTATCAAAATCAAAAATCTAATTTTTTAAAATATAAAATCGAGTTTGATGAAAATAAATAAATAACTACATAAAACTATGAAGTTATATTTAATCAAATCTAGAACAATTGGATGAAATTATCAATTAATGTTAAAAACATTTATAGATAAATAAATTATTAGGATTCTTCTTTAAATATAAGTTGATAATTTAAACGAATTTAAATTTATTCAATCAAAATTTCTTAAGAGTTTGTTTTATCATAGAAGGCACAAGTAAAATTAGTGTCACGATTTGAAACATCTCTAACTTAAAGCTAACTCAAATTATCATAAATATAAAATCAGTCTTGAAAAAGAAAATAAAAAGCAAAACCATAATCATATATCATCAATAATTAATGTTGGTACAAAAATAATATTGATTATTATAATTTATAGAAACTTGAAAATCAACATTCAAAATAAAATTAATATTTATAAATCATTAAAAATTCAACTTACCATCTACTTTTAATAATCTCAATTTGTTATAAATTGATATAATTTAAGAATATAAGTATGGTAAAATTACATATAATAATTTAGTTTTTCTAGTTAGATTGGTAAAAGCAAAGATTTTCTTCTAATAAACATTCAATGTCAAAAATATTTACGCAACAAATCCGTAACAAATTCTCAAGATTAATTTACAGAAATTTACACTTTTATGAACAAAGTTAAAGGACTCTATTTAATAATAGTGATATTTTATTATATAATTATTTAAGAGTTTTGAGCTGAATTTTCAATATATATTTATTATTAATAGTATTTTTTTAATCAGATATCAAAATAAAATTTAATTGTTATCATAATACTAATAGATCTAAAAATTATTAAGCTTATTACATTACAGTTATAGCACATTATAATATTATGAATAATAATTTCGAGACATATATAAATGGAATGTTCATTGAAGTTATATTTATTTAAATACAAAATAACTATAAAATAAAATAATCCAATTTTAAGCATTTGGAAATAGATATATTCTTCCTTTATATTATAAATAACAGTAGTTACTATAATTAATATTGCAAAAATACTATTTGCAATATATGTTTATCAAATAAAAAGTTAATGATGATTCCTTGTATACAACATACTAGGGAATAAAAGGTAGTCAGTAAATAATTTTTAGTATAATCTGATTTTGAATTCATCTATAAAATTCAAATTATTAATTTAAAAATCTTGAAGTTTCTTGCTGTACAGATTTTTATAAGTTTTAATGGTCCCATTTCTCAACCAATAATGTGATAGATAACGTAAATTTAACTAGTTATATTATATTAAACTCTGCTGTTGATTTCTATATCTCTATATATTAAATAACAAAAATAATCTTTTCAATTGTTCGATACTTCTTAATTCTTTGCGTTTATACCTGAATCCATTTCTTAGAAAAGAAAATTTTTAATTTATTTTGATGCTTTTTTGTTTTCTTTGTTCTCTAGTAAATAAGTTTATACCTCGACATGATTTAAGTGTCAAAGTATAATCTTGTATAGAGTATCATAAATATATTAATCTGCTTAAATTTCTACAGACCTAACTTTAGCTCTTGCTTAATCTAATTATTTCTAAGAGTTTAATTTAAAATTTTAACTTATTTAGAAAATCTAACACATTTTTGTTTTAATTTATCTCAAATCTTGATTTGAAGTCTTTAAATTAACTCATTTTATGGATACCACCTCCAAATCTGGAACTTTTAAAAATTCCAGTTTTAAACTGGAATTCCAGATTTATACCTGGAATTATTGATTTTTTGTATAATAATGGGGTTCCAGAGCTATCCTGGAATTCCAGTTTAAAACTAGAACTCAAAAGCCAAATCTGGAATTTCAAAAAGTTCCAGATTTGGAGGGGGCATCTCATTTTATTATATAATTCTTAAATGTCTTTTGCTTTTTTTAAAAATTGGAAATATTAAGTGTAAAAGAAACTCTTATTACACAAAAGTTTATTTAGAGATTTTTTTTAGATATTTAATCGTAGTGTTTGACATCTAAATGAATAGATTTGACTTTAATTTAATCAATTGAAATTTAATTTTTAAAAAAATATAAACCACAAATAGCAAAATGAGTATACTACATTCAAAGAGTAAATTAATATTTATTATAATAATAATATGATCACATTGAGGTCTCTAGGGGCACCCGATCAATATATATTCAATATTTATAAGGATCAAGCCCTTTAATTAAGTCCCAAATCATCTATCTCATGAGATTTTGGGTTCTTTTTAGGTTGATTCTGATCTCTTTCAAGTCCTTTTCAATTTGTGTTGTTATGTCTGGATTACAGTCGAATTTGTTTGTTTCTGTCACGAACGCAATTATTCTTGTTACTAATCTTGATAATTCAAATCTGAGTTCAGTTATATCAACGTTTATATGTGGCAAGTGTTTTCAATTTGCTTCAAATTCTTGAGAGCATTTACATTTAATTAGTTTGCCAAAAGCCTTAAGTTAATTCTAGATCATTACTGCCAATGAGCTTGGTATATATTTAGCCATCATTTTTGCTCGATAGTATAGCTATTTTTTATTCAGATTTATTGATCTGTATTGAGCATTCGAGAACAGCACTATTGTTTAACACTGCATTTCATATTTTATAATCCAGTTGTCAAAAATATATTAGACATTTGAGAACTCCATGTCATATTTTTGTTGTATTGACGATATGATGAGCAAATCTATTAGAAAGGGAGATTTTTCAAAAAGTTTTAATCTATTCGGGTAGAAGACTCTTAAAAAGGAGTCTCCTCTCTAGATAAAGGCTGCTTCTCCTTTCTTATACAATTCAATCATTTCTTATATATGGTCTGATTATGCTGATGCTAATATGGGGGAGAGTTTTGTCTGGACTCTCGAGAAGATATACTGTTGGTATATTCTTTAATAGAGATAGCATCACTTTTGAATCTGTTAAGGTATGATGTTTTCTATTCGCTGTGGACATCTTAAATGACTTCTTCGAAGATTTTTATTGGGTGTTAGCTGATATTAAGCCCCAGGTATCTAAATTTCTTCTTGTATTAAGTCAGGTTTATGAAATCAAATTTTTAAGCACTGATGGCTACGCATTTATCATCATTGATTATAAGTCCATAGTCTTTGAAGTGTTCTCTAATCTTTTGCTTCAAGTCATCAAAGTTGTCTCCTGGATCAAATTTGAAGGCTATATCATCTGCGTATACTTTAATTTTCTTTTTTATTTTGTAGTTCTATTTCCCTTCAAATGATCTTTTTGTATTGTCAAGTAGAAAAACAAAGAATATTGGAGAAGTCTTGCCTCCTTGAGGTACTCCTCTGCTGATTGATATTTTTGTATTTTACCAGTGTAAGTTTTATGCCTATATTTAAGGTGAAGCTGTTATTACCATTTTATCCCATATGTATACTTCTTAGTCAGTGTGCGTCTGACCTGAGAATTCTGGTCTGATCATCTCAGAATTCTGATCAGATTTCTGTTCTGGTTAAGTTTTCGTGACGTATTTAGTATTATGTAGGTCAGGTTTAAGAGGTGGCTCCTCCTAGGCTTTTTGGGAATCAGAGTCATCTGGATCTTGTTTGAAATCGTCGAAGTCAGTTTCCAAAACTTCATATTAAAGGTCCCAGATGTCTACTCACTCACTTTCTGAATCTAAGTATATGTCAATTGAGGTACACTAAAGTGTTAAGCGTCTCTCATGACTGCTGCCAAGGCCGTCATGTGTGACATCGTTTTCACTTAAATTCTTATTTAATATTTGTTTTTTAAGGTTAAAATTTAATTGACTTAACTCATTATAATTTATAATAAACAAAAGAATTAGACTACTAAATTTCATGCATAAAATTTGATTCTATTAATTTCAATACTAGCAATTAATAATTACCAAATTTTATAATAAAAGTTCAATTACACTAAACAAAAAGGCCTCTTGATTCAGAAATTTAATAGTCAAGGATATTTGAAATCTCGTTAGTTGCCTCAAATAAAAGAATCTGACTAAACTTTCTTCTAGAATAAAATAACAAAGAAATAATTTAATTTGACATAAAAAAATGTGTCAAAAGACGATGTCTAATTTTCCAAGTATTTTGAGATACACCAGATCAATCTTATTTCTATTATTCTAACATCTTTTACAGAAAAGTTACGCATGGGATTAAAATACAAATCAAGATCCAAAGTAAGCATAAAGAATATATTCTAACTTAAATTATTTATAATATTTGATTATAGTTCTAAATATCCAAAGAGGAGGAGGGACTAAATATAAATAGATGATATGCCATTCAAGGATAAAAATATGAATTAATTTATAATGAAAACTTATCGATTTTTAAGAAATCAAACTATTCAAGACTATAAATGACGATGGTAACTTACTCCATTAATAAAATTCACTATCCTTTGTGATTTTGATAACCAAAGATCCTGTAGATAAGGAAAGATTTGATCTTTACCTAGCTCGTCACCCTTTTAGCTACCATTGACTCATATGTGTTATAGTTAATGATTTTGATTTCTAATAATAATAATAATAATTAGATCACATTGAGGTCTCTGGGGACCCCCGATCATAGTTGCTTTTTAGTGGGAATAAGGGACAAGCCCTTTTAGTTAAGTTGGAGATTCTCTCCTGTATACTGAGTTTTAATCTTCTTCTGTGGTTTCTTTTCTTTCCTCCTCTTCCTCTTCCTTTGGTCTTTATTTTGGTATTTCTTCTTCCCCCCCTCTCTTGGGGCCGGAATGGAGTATTTGCTGTCTCTCCTTGGTCTCTGAATTTGAATTAGGTGTCAAAATGTTTGACGTTGATTGAAAATTTAAGTTCTTTGGAGGCTATGTAGTTTTTACATCTTGTGGTGATAAGCTAAACAAAGTCGCTTTTCATGAAGTAGGTGTGCTTTTAAAGACATTTGATGTAAATTTCTACTTTGTTTAGGTGTTCGTGGTAGTCTGCTGTTACTGAGATGCTGCTAGCTTCATTGGCTGTTATGTTTTTTAACAGTATGACTATTAGGAGTCGGAAGAATTAGATTGTGGGAAGATTTGTTTCTTCCATTTGGCCTGAAGCTTTATCTATTTCAGCTCCTAGTTGTTTGTCATCCATGTTCATCCATTTTAATAAGATGTCTTTAGATAGATTTTAAATCATGATGTTGATGACATTGGAGAACTCTTTGATATATCTAAAGAGTTGTGTGTTTTATTCAAAACCCCAAAACCCTTTCAGTAGTTTGATTGAGTTTTTGATTGATAAAAGTAGACTTTTAGTGCATACTTTATTAGGGTTTTAATAGGGTTTATGTAGGGTTTTAATGTTTAAATATTAGTATTTTAAGTGAGTATAGCAAGCGAGTTTTTAAAATATTTCCCACAAACATAAGCTTCGAGTCATGTGGCAGTTCTCTGAATTTTATCTTTCTAAGTTGATGTTTGATTGTTTCTATTGTTTGTTAATTCTCTTAGCTTGGCTTGATAATAGTTGAGTATGCAAGTTCTCTGAGACCTCCATTTATTTTATTTTTATCGAGATATTGTTTGATTCTTTGCTTAGAATCTCTCGCTCCTGCAGCTAAAGTAATCGTTTCTTGGCATGTCGCTCTCTATTATTATTACTGCTAGAGCCAAGTTATCCCATTAAGTGTCTTCATCTCTCCAATCCTCTCTCTCTGGAAAATATCCAGGAGTGCCGTATACATTTCCTTATGCAGAGGCTTGCACTCTTTGAGCTCTGTTGAAATCAATAATATAAACTCTAAGAGCTGAAAGTTCATCATGATGTTCTCTGGCTTTAAGTCTCTATGAACATAACCTAGCTTGTGAAGGTCTTCAATCCCTTCAACTATCTGCTATACTATCTAGATAATTTATCTCTGACATCTATTGTCAGATAAGAATTCTCTGTAAGTCATCAAGTAATGGAAGCCTGAAGGCTACAATGATCTTTACCAAGTAAAATAGCATCAAGCTAGATGATATGCCTACACTCATTTAACTTTGCCTTTTAAAG
>ARYC01000480.1:0-23310 GCA_000711775.1 Oxytricha trifallax | reverse complement strand
TGGTTTGTGATTAAGTCTTGATTACTACTATTGACTTTTAAATTTAACTTAACTATTAATCAATCTAATCAACCACAGTAATAATCATATGTCTTAAACTTAATATTCATGAACGACGAACTGTTCGACTAGACTATCGCTGACAACGATGCTTAGAACTTTGAAAACTTTTACAACCACCAGCTAAATCCAGAGTTTCATACTAGCTCCATAAACTTTCAATCAGATATACAAATCAAAGATAACTTACCAGAGTCAAACAACGAGGATGACAAGAGTGCGATTTCAGCACCAGCGACTACTGTGTATTGATGCGCTAACTGCTCCAAGGTTTTTAATAATAAGAGCAATCTCAATCGTCATGTCAAAGAAGTTCACAATAAATCCAAGCCAGAGCGACTAAGGATTGTAGAAGCAGGAACAAAAGTCGCAAGGATTTCACTCCGCAATATCTAAAGTAAAAAGAGATTAAATTTAATAATAATAAAAAGACTAGTCGATGGCTAATGAGAGTGATGACTAAGAGGAGGAACTCAAGGAACCTCCAAAGAAGAGGTAGAGATTGAATGCTAAAACAAGCTCGAAGACTAACCCAAAGGTTGATATTGAGATCCCTGACACTGAGGATGAAGTGGATGACTCAATCGCAAGGATAAATAAGTACAGAATCGATGATACTTTTATCATTCCTTGCTTCAAATATCTCTACGACTAAGCGACTAAGCCTAGTCCTCTCTAAAAAATGACTAGTGCTCCTTATGGGACTATGCTTCATGACGGAAGATTCTACAAGCTGTTCGCACTGAGAGGTTTTCTTGAAGAGGAGCTTGAATCAGAGTAGCTGCAAAGGGAGTATGATATAACTAAGACTGCCTTCTAACTCCTACTTCATGGAATCACTTAGTTGGAGATGGTCTTGAAAGGCAGCGATCACATCGTACTCCAGTACCTGATCCCTCAATTCAGTTACGACTACTATATGATGACTAATCGCAGTGCTCATTCGGATCGACTAGTCATGAAGCAAATCATTTATGGTTTAAGAGAACTGCATACAATCGGATTCGTACACCACCGACTAAGCTTCAATAACATAGTCCTCAACGACTACCTTATCAAGGCAAGACTAAGGAACTTTGAGAATGCAAAAGAGTACTCGCATCTAAAAAGTAGATTGAGTATGATGGGTCATTAATGTTTTATCCGACTACAGGAGTCTTCTTTGGTGATCGACTAGTCGATATCTACGCCTTAGTCTCAATGATTGTATACCTGTTCATGACTAAAGACTACGACTCTGTCTGGACTACCTAGTCGTAACTAGTCGAAAATGCAGCAGCATACTCTAAGAAGACTACAGCTAACGCAGTCATCAAAGATCTTATCAAGCAATTCTATCTCTAACCTTAGACCAGATACTGGTACAGTTTAGCAGAGGTCGAGGAGAAGTTTGATAAGCTTAACTGGCAACCAGAACACAGAGTACTTTATGTTCCCCCCAAAGTCAAGAGACTTATTTGATTCAAACCTAAGATTCATTTAACCGCAGTTTTTTTAGTCTTTAAGTTAATCTTAGTCTCCGACTACCTAGTCGTTTATTATTAATATCGCACTAAGTTGAAATCCCTCCTTACACTCTAATTTTCAATGCACTCTCCTATGCTTTATACTCTTATCATTTACTCTTATTTTCAACTAATACTATCACTCCTGCTGGTATGTTGGTGAGTGTTAATGAAGTGATGTTTGTTACAAGATTGAAAGAATCTTACACCTTGAGTAGTCTAAATTCTACAGTCAATAGAAAAATTCATACTTGAGAAGACTAGGTAGTCGAAAAACTACGACTAGTCTTGATAATTTATCTAGTCGATTCTTGGATCCATACTTTTCTACAACTCAAAATCAACCTACACTTTCATTCCACTCTTTCAGCCCCCCCCCCCTGAGGTAGTCTAGAGCAATGTACAGCTACCTCTATTAATAAAATCAAGATAGGATAGTTACTAATACAAATTGAGTCATTAGAACATCAAAATTATAGAGTGTTAAGCTAGTCGATTTCAAGCTTGTAAAAAGCTAAGTTTGTATAGTTAACTTAGTCTACGATGTCTTAGTCGAACCAAGATTTCGAGAGATTTTCTACCTAACCAGCTACTGCTGCTACTAATAATAATGAAAGTATGATTCTAAATTTGCAGTGTAAGAATCCTCTGGTTACTTGAAAATCCAGCATAAATTGTTGATCGAAGAATCAAGAACGACTAAGACGGATCTGGAGTTTTTGGAAAATTTGTTGTCCATTTATGATTCTGATCGACTAGTTTTTTACTAACCTCAAAAAATCTAAAACCTCTCAAGTCGAGGTCTAAATCTCGAGGAATTTGCAGAGGACCACTCGATTTGATGTTGCTCTTGGTGGACACTCTTTAGCTTGAAAGTTGAGTGATGTTTGTTATAGTCTGAGTAAGGGGATTCAAGAGTTATTTTAGAATCTTTAAAAGACTAGAGAAGTGGTTCAACGACTAGAGGACTAAGATCAGAATAATTTTCGACTAGCTAGTCATTTATTAATATAGTCCGACTACTAAACTAGTCATGGAATCATTCGGGTAGTCGAATCGATTAGTAATAAGCGAGGAGCTTATGGGTAGATTCAGATCGAAGTAAGACCTCTACAAGTACCTAACCACTCACTGTAAGATTCAAGTGCTGTTCCTTACTTTGTTATAGTGAACATCTTTCTGCCACCACTGGCTTCGACTAAGATGGCCTTCCTGAAAACATTACTAAATAATACCAAGAAGTCTCTCAGGTAAAATCAGGTTAATAGAATGGTCGTGCCTCACTACCAAGAGCTCTCAGTCAAGAATCTCTACCAGGATGTTATGGGTGATGAAGTCATATCGCAGTACCTTCCAGAACTTGAGATGAACTCAGGTAAACTACCAGATAGAGACTTTTTCTTTGGTGTTCTGGGAACAGTCAAATCAAACTACCTAAGGCAAATCATCGACCATGCTAATACTGTGAGGTATAATAAGGGGTAAGACTAGAACGAGACTGATAAGATCGAGATCTCTGACGACTGGTTGGGTGAGCTCATGAAGCATCCTTTCGTTTCAAGTAAGATTTCTATGACTAACTTATGTAGAGAAACCTGGCAAGGCTATCTATCTAATGAAGAAGAATGCAAGAACAGTCAGAGAGAAGATAGATCATATATAGTATGAGTTAGGTAAACGACTAAGCAATCGCATCATACCTCACGACTAAGACTAGAATCGCTTCTCGAACGTGACTAAGAGAAAGAGGATGGCAGACGGCAGCATGCACATGGTGGAACAATAACAGAGAACACCTAACAAGAACATGATGATAACTAAAATGTGATTTAAATTAAACTAATCATAACTTAATACTCATAATCTGCGTCTCGTCATATTTGGATTAATTTCTAATGTAGTCTTAGTCGACCGACTAGATCGACTTCTCTATAAGTAATTTGATGTCTAGCCGTAGTCCCTTCAGTAATATACTAAGCATCTCTTTCTTGTAGCTCTGCTTGATTGTAAAGAAGGTGCTCTCGATTCCATTATACTCAGGGGAGTAGGGATACTGTATATGGGGATGATATCCAGTCGCTCATACTCCTTCTTTACAATGATTGACTTGTGTACCTGGAGGTTATCCATGAATATGGCTAGTCGACGATCCTTATACTTCTCTTTCAACTGCTGCATGAATAGAATGAACTAGTCCTACTTAATTTATCCCTTATTAATAATGTAGTCTTCGAGTCCCTTGTCAGTTGATATAGCGCCAAGAAGCGCAAACCCTCCGAAGTCATGTCTCTTGTCTGGGAATCTTATATTCTCTCCATAAGGTGCCCAGGTTCTATTGAGGCGAGTTGAGGAAGTGAATACAGTCTCATCAATGAATGATCTTCGATCCCAGTTGCAGCTCTCTCATATACTTAGTCTTCATTTCGATTTTAAGACTAGCTAGTCTTTGTGGATCGACTAGCTCCATCTCCTTCCTTAGTCGTATGCTCTTGAATCTTACTTAAGCGCGCTTGTATAGCCTCCTCAAGTGAGTGACACTGATTCGCACTTCTGAAAACTACCTGTGGAACATTATACACCTCTCTCTCAAACTCATTCCTGCTTGAGTGTGCAGTGTTTCACTGCTGGTGAGGAAGTTAATATGACTAAGGTTGATTTAATCTCACGACTAGTCTTAGTCGATAACCCATTCCTGAAAAATTACTTCGACTACCTGTGCAGCTTGACAACATTTGTGTATGAGACACCAAAGAACTTTGCTATTGCACTCAGATTCACCAGTGGTCTTAGATTAGATGTAGGATTTCAGTTGCCATAACGTATGAGTAGGAAGGTTTCAATGTCGATCTGTGGTTTGAGTTTGACTACTCTCATCTAAATGACTAGAGTTAAGACTAATAATAATAGAGTGATTTGAAATTGAAACTAGTCATATGATAAGTCTGTTGATATTTGATTCAACTTTAATCATTGCAACTATACTTACCTCTAATGAGTGAATGCTGTTCCAAAAGATACCCATAAACCACCAATACCCCAAAACCCCAAAACCCCAATTCATGCTTAGTCTATGAGTTTATAGTGAATTGACACACGATTATTAATGCGAAAATGCGACTAAGCGACTATTAATAAGGACTATAGTCGAAGACTATGTTGATTGAGAGTAGTCGTGACTAGTCTGAACATGAAAGTCAGAGTATACAACTACCCTTCACCATAGTTCATTTAGGTGGTTTGTGATTAAGTCTTGATTACTACTATTAACTTTTAAATTTAACTTAACTATTAATCAATCTAATAAACCAAAGTTATAATCATTTGTCTTAAACTTAAGATTTAAGGAGGCGAATAAGTGCAGACTAGTATGACTAGGTAGTCTTATAAGTATATTGATCATGACTTAGTCGTAGGTAGTCGAAAGGTCGACTATCAATGTACATAGCACTAATACTAATAATGAATCTTCAAACCATCAACACCCTCCACCATTGGTGGTTTATGGTGACTTGGAACAGCTTTCACTCATTGCAGGTAAGTATAGTTGTAAAGATTAAAGTTGAATCAAATATCAACAGACTTATCATATGACTATCAAATTCAAATCACTCTATTATTATTAGTGTTAACTCTAGTCATTTAGATGAGAGCAGTCAAACTCAAACCACAGATCGACTTTGAAACCTTCCTACTCATACGTTATGGCAACTGAAATCCAACATCTAATCTACGACCACTGGTGAATTGGAGTGCAATAGCAAAGTTCTTTGGTGTCTCATACACAAATGTTGTCAAGCTGCACAGGTAGTCGAAGTCATTCTTAGGAATGGGTAATCGACTAAGACTAGTCGTGAGACTAAATTCAACCTTAGTCATATTAACTTTCTCATTAGCAGTGAAACACTGCACACTCAAGCAGAATTTTTGAGAGAGAGGTGTATAATGTTCCACATGTAGTTCAAGAAGTGCGAATCAGTGTCACTCACTTGAGGAGACTATACAAGCGCGCTTAAGCAAGATTCATGAGCATACGACTAAGAAAATAGGTGGAGCTAGTCGATCCACAAAGACTAGCTAGTCTTAAAATCGAAATGAAGACTAAGTATATGAGAGAGCTGGAACTGGGATCGAAGATAATATTCATTGATGAGACTGTATTCACTTCCTCAACTCGCCTCAATAGAACCTGGGCACCTTATAGAGAGAATATAAGATTCTCAGACAAGCGACATGACTTCGGAGTGTTTGCGCTTCTTGGCGCTATATCAACTGACAAGGGACTCAAAGACTACATTATTAATAAGGGATCAATTAAGTAAGACTAGTTCATTCTTTTCATGCAGCAGTTGAAAGAGAAGTATAAGGATCGTCGACTAGTCATATTCATGGATATCCTGCAGGTACACAAGTCAATCCTTGTAAAGAAGGAGTATGAGCGACTGGATATCATCCCCATATACAGTATCCCTTACTCCCCTGAGTATAATGGAATCGAGAGCACCTTCTTTACAATCAAGCAGAGCTACAAGAAAGAGATGCTTAGTATATTACTGAAGGGACTACGGCTAGACATCAAATTACTTATAGAGAAGTCGATCTAGTCGGTCGACTAAGACTACATTAGAAATTAATCCAAATATGACGAGACGCAGATTATGAGTATTAAGTTATGATTAGTTTAATTTAAATCACATTTTAGTTATCATCATGTTCTTGTTAGGTGTTCTCTGTTATTGTTCCACCATGTGCATGCTGCCGTCTGCCATCCTCTTTCTCTTAGTCACATTTGAGAAGCGATTCTAGTCTTAGTCGTGAGGTAAGATGCGATTGCTTAGTCGTTTACCTAACTCATACTATTTATGATCTATCTTCTCTCTGACTGTTCTTGCATTCTGCTTCATTAGATAAATAGCCTTGCCAGGTTTCTCTACATAAGTAAGTCATAGAAATCTTACTTGAAACGAAAGGATGCTTCATGAGCTCATCCAACCAGTCGTCAGAGATCTCGATTTTATCAGTCTCGTTCTAGTCTTACCCCTTATTATACCTCACAGTATTAGCATGGTCGATGATTTGCCTTAGGTAGTCTGTTTTGACTGTTCCCAGAACACCAAAGAAAAAGTCTCTATCTGGTAGTTTACCTGAGTTCATCTCAAGTTCTGGAAGGTACTGCGATACGACTTCATCACCCATAACATCATGGTAGAGATTCTTGACTGAGAGCTCTTGGTAGTGAGGCACGACCATTCTATTAACCTGGTTTTACCTAAGAGACTTCTTGGTATTATTTAGTAATGTTTTCAGGAAGGCCACCTTAGTCGAAGCCAGTGGTGGCAGAAAGATGTTCACTATACAAAGTAAGGAACAGCACTTGAATCTTACAGTGAGTGGTTAGGTACTTGTAGAGGTCTTACTTCGATCTGAATCTACCCATAAGCTCCTCGCTTCTTACATATCGATTCGACTACCCGAATGATTCCATGACTAGTTTAGTAGTCGTACTATATTAATAAATGACTAGCTAGTCGAAAATTATTCTGATCTTAGTCCTCTAGTCGTTGAACCACTTCTCTAGTCTTTTAAAGATTCTAAAATAACTCTTGAATCCCCTTACTCAGACTATAACAAACATCACTCAACTTTCAAGCTAAAGAGTGTCCACCAAGAGCAACATCAAATCGAGTGGTCCTCTGCAAATTCCTCGAGATTTAGACCTCGACTTGAGAGGTTTTAGATTTTTTGAGGTTAGTAAAAAACTAGTCGATCAGAATCATAAATGGACAACAAATTTTCCAAAAACTCCAGATCCGTCTTAGTCGTTCTTGATTCTTCGATCAACAATTTATGCTGGATTTTCAAGTAACCAGAGGATTCTTACACTGCAAATTTAGAATCATACTTTCATTATTATTAGTAGCAGCAGTAGCTGGTTAGGTAGAAAATCTCTCGAAATCTTGGTTCGACTAAGACTAATCGTAGACTAAGTTAACTATACAAACTTAGCTTTTTACAAGCTTGAAATCGACTAGCTTAACACTCTATAATTTTGATGTTCTAATGACTCAATTTGTATTAGTAACTATCCTATCTTGATTTTATTAATAGAGGTAGCTGTACATTGCTCTAGACTACCTCTGAAAGAGTGGAATGAAAGTATAGGTTGATTTTGAGTAGTAGAGAAGTATGAATCCAAGAATCGACTAGATAAACTATCAAGACTAGTCGTAGGTTTTTCGACTACCTAGTTTTCTCAAGTATAAATTTTTCGACTGACTAGTCGTAGATTTTGAGACTACCCAAGGTGTAAGATTCTTTGAATCTTGTAACAAACATCACTTCATTAACACTCACCTACATACCAGCAGGAGTGATAGTATTAGTTGAAAATAAGAGTAAATGATAAGAGTATAAAGCATAGGAGAGTGCATTGAAAATTAGAGTGTAAGGAGGGATTTCAACTTAGTGCGATATTAATAATAAACGACTAGGTAGTCGGAGACTAAGATTAACTTAAAGACTAAAAAAACTGCGGTTAAATGAATCTTAGGTTTGAATCAAATAAGTCTCTTGACTTTGGGGGGAACATAAAGTACTCTGTGTTCTGGTTGCCAGTTAAGCTTATCAAACTTCTCCTCGACCTCTGCTAAACTGTACCAATATCTGGTCTAAGGTTAGAGATAGGATTGCTTGATAAGATCTTTGATGACTGCGTTAGCTGTAGTCTTCTTAGAGTATGCTGCTGCATTTTCGACTAGCTACGACTAGGTAGTCCAGACAGAGTCGTAGTCTTTAGTCATGAGCAGGTATACAATCATTGAGACTAAGGCGTAAACATCGACAAGTCGATCACCAGCAAAGAAGACTTCTGTAGTCGGATAAAACATTAATGAACCATCATACTCAATCTACTTTTTAGATGCGAGTACTCTTGCATTCTCAAAGTTCCTTAGTCTTGCCTTGATAGGGTAGTCGTTGAGGACTATGTTATTGAAGCTTAGTCGGTGGTGTACGAATCCGATTGTATGCAGTTCTCTTAAACCATATATGATTTGCTTCATGACTAGTCGATCCGAATGAGCACTGCGATTAGTCATCATATAGTAGTCGTAACTGAATTGAGGATTAGGTACTGGAGTGCGATGTGATCGCTGCCTTTCAAGACCATCTCCAACTAAGTGATTCCATGAAGTTAGAGTTAGAAGGCAGTCTTAGTTATATCATACTCCCTTTGCAGCTACTCTGATTCAAGCTCCTCTTCAAGAAAACCTCTCAGTGCGAACAGCTTGTAGAATCTTCCGTCATGAAGCATAGTCCCATAAGGAGCACTAGTCATTTTTTAGAGAGGACTAGGCTTAGTCGCTTAGTCGTAGAGATATTTGAAGCAAGGAATGATAAAAGTATCATCGATTCTGTACTTATTTATCCTTGCGATTGAGTCATCCACTTCATCCTCAGTGTCAGGTATCTCAATATCAACCTTTGGGTTAGTCTTCGAGCTTGTTTTAGCATTCACTCTCTACCTCTTCTTTGGAGGTTCCTTGAGTTCCTCCTCTTAGTCATCACTCTCATTAGCCATCGACTAGTCTTTTTATTATTATTAACTTTAATCTCTTTTTACTTTAGATATTGCGGAGTGAAATCCTTGCGACTTTTGTTCCTGCTTCTACATCCTTAGTCGCTCTGCTTGGATTTATTGTGAACCTCTTTGACATGACGATTTAGATTGCTCTTATTATTAAAAACCTTGGAGCAGGTAGCGCATCAATACACAGTAGTCGCTGGTGCTGAAATCGCACTCTTGTCATCCTCGTTGTTTGACTCTGGTAAGTTATCTTTGATTTGTGTATCTGATTGAAAGTTTATGGAGCTAGTATGAAACTCTTGATTTAGTTGGTGGTTGTAAAAGTTTGCAAAGTTCTAAGCATCGTTGTCAGCGATAGCCTAGTCGAACAGTTCCTCGTTGATGAATCTAAGTTTAAGACAAATGATTATAACTTTGGTTTATTAGATTGATTAATAGTTAAGTTAAATTTAAAAGTTAATAGTAGTAATCAAGACTTAATCACAAACCACCTAAATGAACTATGGTGAAGGGTAGTTGTATACTCTGACTTTCATGTTCAGACTAGTCACGACTACTCTCAATCAACATAGTCTTCGACTATAGTCCTTATTAATAGTCGCTTAGTCGCATTTTCGCATTAATAATCGTGTGTCAATTCACTATAAACTCATAGACTAAGCATGAATTGGGGTTTTGGGGTTTTGGGGTATTGCTCTAGACTACCTCTGAAAGAGTGGAATGAAAGTATAGGTTGATTTTGAGTAGTAGAGAAGTATGAATCCAAGAATCGACTAGATAAACTATCAAGACTAGTCGTAGGTTTTTCGACTACCTAGTTTTCTCAAGTATAAATTTTTCGACTGACTAGTCGTAGATTTTGAGACTACCCAAGGTGTAAGATTCTTTGAATCTTGTAACAAACATCACTTCATTAACACTGACCAACATACCAGCAGGAGTGATAGTATTAGTTGAAAATAAGAGTAAATGATAAGAGTATAAAGCATAGGAGAGTGCATTGAAAATTAGAGTGTAAGGAGGGATTTTAACTTAGTGCGATATTAATAATAAACGACTAGGTAGTCGGAGACTAAGATTAACTTAAAGACTAAAAAAACTGCGGTTGAATGAATCTTAGGTTTGAATCAAATAAGTCTCTTGACTTTGGGGGGAACATAAAGTACTCTGTGTTCTGGTTGCCAGTTAAGCTTATCAAACTTCTCCTCGACCTCTGCTAAACTGTACCAGTATCTGGTCCAAGGTTAGAGATAGAATTGCTTGATAAGATCTTTGATGACTGCATTAGCTGAAGTCTTCTTAGAGTATGCTGCTGCATTTTCGACTAGCTACGACTAGGTAGTCCAGACAGAGTCGTAGTCTTTAGTCATGAACAGGTATACAATCATTGAGACTAAGGCGTAGACATCGACTAGTCGATCACCAGCAAAGAAGACTCCTGTAGTCGGATAAAACATTAATGACCCATCATACTCAATCTACTTTTTAGATGCGAGTACTCTTGCATTCTCAAAGTTCCTTAGTCTTGCCTTGATAGGGTAGTCGTTGAGGACTATGTTATTGAAGCTTAGTCGGTGGTGTACGAATCCGATTGTATGCAGTTCTCTTAAACCATATATGATTTGCTTCATGACTAGTCGATCCGAATGAGCACTGCGATTAGTCATCATATAGTAGTCGTAACTGAATTGAGGGATCAGGTACTGGAGTGCGATGTGATCGCTGCCTTTCAAGACCATCTCCAACTAAGTGATTCCATGAAGTTAGAGTTAGAAGGCAGTCTTAGTTATATCATACTCCCTTTGCAGCTACTCTGATTCAAGCTCCTCTTCAAGAAAACCTCTCAGTGCGAACAGCTTGTAGAATCTTCCGTCATGAAGCATAGTCCCATAAGGAGCACTAGTCATTTTTTAGAGAGGACTAGGCTTAGTCGCTTAGTCGTAGAGATATTTGAAGCAAGGAATGATAAAAGTATCATCGACTCTGTACTTATTTATCCTTGCGATTGAGTCATCCACTTCATCCTCAGTGTCAGGGATCTCAATATCAACCTTTGGGTTAGTCTTCGAGCTTGTTTTAGCATTCACTCTCTACCTCTTCTTTGGAGGTTCCTTGAGTTCCTCCTCTTAGTCATCACTCTCATTAGCCATCGACTAGTCTTCTTATTATTATTAAATTTAATCTCTTTTTACTTTAGATATTGCGGAGTGAAATCCTTGCGACTTTTGTTCCTGCTTCTACAATCCTTAGTCGCTCTGCTTGGATTTATTGTGAACCTCTTTGACATGACGATTGAGATTGCTCTTATTATTAAAAACCTTGGAGCAGGTAGCGCATCAATACACAGTAGTCGCTGGTGCTGAAATCGCACTCTTGTCATCCTCGTTGTTTGACTCTGGTAAGTTATCTTTGATTTGTGTATCTGATTAAAAGTTTATGAAGCTAGTATGAAACTCTGGATTTAGTTGGTGGTTGTAAAAGTTTGCAAAGTTCTAAGCATCGTTGTCAGCGATAGCCTAGTCGAACAGTTCCTCGTTCATGAATCTTAAGTTTAAGACAAATGATTATAACTGTGGTTGATTAGATTGATTAATAGTTAAGTTAAATTTAAAAGTTAATAGTAGTAATCAAGACTTAATCACAAACCACCTAAATGAACAATGGTGAAGGGTAGTTGTATACTCTGACTTTCATGTTCAGACTAGTCACGACTACTCTCAATCAACCTAGTCTTCGACTATAGTCCTTATTAATAGTCGCTTAGTCGCATTTTCGCATTAATAAACGTGTGTCAATTCACTATCAACTCATAGACTAAGCATGAATTGGGGTTTTGGGGTTTTGGGGTAATGGTGGAGGGTGTTGATGGTTTGAAGATTCATAATTAGTATTAGTGCTATGTACATTGATAGTCGACCATACGACTACCTACGACTAAGTCATGATCAATATACTTAGAAGACTACCTAGTCATACTAGTCTGCACTTAGTCGACTCCTTCAATCTTAAGTTTAAGACAAATGATTATAACTGTGGTTGATTAAATTGATTAATAGTTAAGTTAAATTTAAAAGTTAATAGTAGTAATCAAGACTTAATCACAAACCACCTAAATGAACAATGGTGAAGGGTAGTTGTATACTCTGACTTTCATGTTCAGACTAGTCACGACTACTCTCAATCAACCTAGTCTTCGACTATAGTCCTTATTAATAGTCGCTTAGTCGCATTTTCGCATTAATAAACGTGTGTCAATTCACTATCAACTCATAGACTAAGCATGAATTGGGGTTTTGGGGTTTTGGGGTAATGGTGGAGGGTGTTGATGGTTTGAAGATTCATAATTAGTATTAGTGCTATGTACATTGATAGTCGACCATACGACTACCTACGACTAAGTCATGATCAATATACTTAGAAGACTACCTAGTCATACTAGTCTGCACTTAGTCGACTCCTTCAATCTTAAGTTTAAGACAAATGATTATAACTGTGGTTGATTAAATTGATTAATAGTTAAGTTAAATTTAAAAGTTAATAGTAGTAATCAAGACTTAATCACAAACCACCTAAATGAACAATACGCCCAAAACCCCAATTCATGCTTAGTCTATGAGTTTATAGTGAATTGACACACGATTATTAATGCGAAAATGCGACTAAGCGACTATTAATAAGGACTATAGTCGAAGACTATGTTGATTGAGAGTAGTCGTGACTAGTCTGAACATGAAAGTCAGAGTATACAACTACCCTTCACCATAGTTCATTTAGGTGGTTTGTGATTAAGTCTTGATTACTACTATTAACTTTTAAATTTAACTTAACTATTAATCAATCTAATAAACCAAAGTTATAATCATTTGTCTTAAACTTAAGATTCATGAACGAGGAACTGTTCGACTAGGCTATCGCTGACAACGATGCTTAGAACTTTGCAAACTTTTACAACCACTAGCTAAATCCAGAGTTTCATACTAGCTCCATAAACTTTCAATCAGATATACAAATCAAAGATAACTTACCAGAGTCAAACAACGAGGATGACAAGAGTGCGATTTCAGCACCAGCGACTACTGTGTATTGATGCGCTACCTGTTCCAAGGTTTTTAATAATAAGAGCAATCTCAATCGTCATGTCAAAGAGGTTCACAATAAATCCGAGCAGAGCGACTAAGGATTGTAGAAGCAGGAACAAAAGTCGCAAGGATTTCACTCCGCAATATCTAAAGTAAAAAGAGATTAAATTTAATAATAATAAGAAGACTAGTCGATGGCTAATGAGAGTGATGACTAAGAGGAGGAACTCAAGGAACCTCCAAAGAAGAGGTAGAGAGTGAATGCTAAAACAAGCTCGAAGACTAACCCAAAGGTTGATATTGAGATCCCTGACACTGAGGATGAAGTGGATGACTCAATCGCAAGGATAAATAAGTACAGAGTCGATGATACTTTTATCATTCCTTGCTTCAAATATCTCTACGACTAAGCGACTAAGCCTAGTCCTCTCTAAAAAATGACTAGTGCTCCTTATGGGACTATGCTTCATGACGGAAGATTCTACAAGCTGTTCGCACTGAGAGGTTTTCTTGAAGAGGAGCTTGAATCAGAGTAGCTGCAAAGGGAGTATGATATAACTAAGACTGCCTTCTAACTCTAACTTCATGGAATCACTTAGTTGGAGATGGTCTTGAAAGGCAGCGATCACATCGCACTCCAGTACCTGATCCCTCAATTCAGTTACGACTACTATATGATGACTAATCGCAGTGCTCATTCGGATCGACTAGTCATGAAGCAAATCATATATGGTTTAAGAGAACTGCATACAATCGGATTCGTACACCACCGACTAAGCTTCAATAATATAGTCCTCAACGACTACCCTATCAAGGCAAGACTAAGGAACTTTGAGAATGCAAGAGTACTCGCATCTAAAAAGTAGATTGAGTATGATGGGTCATTAATGTTTTATCCGACTACAGGAGTCTTCTTTGCTGGTGATCGACTAGTCGATGTCTACGCCTTAGTCTCAATGATTGTATACCTGTTCATGACTAAAGACTACGACTCTGTCTGGACTACCTAGTCGTAGCTAGTCGAAAATGCAGCAGCATACTCTAAGAAGACTACAGCTAACGCAGTCATCAAAGATCTTATCAAGCAATTCTATCTCTAACCTTAGCCTGATACTGGTACAGTTTAGCAGAGGTCGAGGAGAATTTTGATAAGCTTAACTGGCAACCAGAACACAGAGTACTTTATGTTCCCCCCAAAGTCAAGAGACTTATTTGATTCAAACCTAAGATTCATTCAACCGCAGTTTTTTTAGTCTTTAAGTTAATCTTAGTCTCCGACTACCTAGTCGTTTATTATTAATATCGCACTAAGTTAAAATCCCTCCTTACACTCTAATTTTCAATGCACTCTCCTATGCTTTATACTCTTATCATTTACTCTTATTTTCAACTAATACTATCACTCCTGTTGGTATGTTGGTGAGTGTTAATGAAGTGATGTTTGTTACAAGATTCAAAGAATCTTACACCTTGGGTAGTCTCAAAATCTACGACTAGTCAGTCGAAAAATTTATACTTGAGAAAACTAGGTAGTCGAAAAACCTACGACTAGTCTTGATAGTTTATCTAGTCGATTCTTGGATTCATACTTCTCTACTACTCAAAATCAACCTATACTTTCATTCCACTCTTTCAGAGGTAGTCTAGAGCAATGTACAGCTACCTCTATTAATAAAATCAAGATAGGATAGTTACTAATACAAATTGAGTCATTAGAACATCAAAATTATAGAGTGTTAAGCTAGTCGATTTCAAGCTTGTAAAAAGCTAAGTTTGTATAGTTAACTTAGTCTACGATTAGTCTTAGTCGAACCAAGATTTCGAGAGATTTTCTACCTAACCAGCTACTGCTGCTACTAATAATAATGAAAGTATGATTCTAAATTTTGCAGTGTAAGAATCCTCTGGTTACTTGAAAATCAGCATAAATTGTTGATCGAAGAATCAGAACGACTAAGACGGATCTGGTGTTTTTGGAAAATTTGTTGTCCATTTATGATTCTGATCGACTAGATTTTTACTAACCTCAAAAATCTAAAACCTCTCAAGTCGAGGTCTAAATCTCCAGGAATTTGCAGAGGACCACTGGATTTGATGTTGCTCTTTGTGGACACTCTTTAGCTTGAAAGTTGAGTGATGTTTGTTACAGTCTGAGTAAGGGGATTCAAGAGTTATTTTAGAATCTTTAAAAGACTAGAGAAGTGGTTCAACGACTAGAGGACTAAGATCAGAATAATTTTCGACTAGCTAGTCATTTATTAATATAGTCCGACTACTAAACTAGTCATGTAATCATTCGGGTAGTCGAATCGATTAGTAAGAAGCGAGGAGCTTATGGGTAGATTCAGATCGAAGTAAGACCTCTACAAGTACCTAACCACTCACTGTAAGATTCAACTGTTGTTCCTTACTTTGTATAGTGAACATCTTTCTGCCACCACTGGCTTCGACTAAGATGGCCTTCCTGAAAACATTACTAAATAATACCAAGAAGTCTCTTAGGTAAAACCAGGTTAATAGAATGGTCGTGCCTCACTACCAAGAGCTCTCAGTCAAGAATCTCTACCATGATGTTATGGGTGATGAAGTCGTATCGCAGTACCTTCCAGAACTTGAGATGAACTCAGGTAAACTACCAGATAGAGACTTTTTCTTTGGTGTTCTGGGAACAGTCAAAGCAGACTACCTAAGGCAAATCATCGACCATGCTAATACTGTGAGGTATAATAAGGGGTAAGACTAGAACAAGACTGATAAGATCGAGATCTCTGATGACTGGTTGGATGAGCTCATGAAGCATCCTTTCGTTTCAAGTAAGATTTCTATGACTAACTTATGTAGAGAAACCTGGCAAGGCTATCTATCTAATGAAGCAGAATGCAAGAACAGTCAGAGAGAAGATAGATCATAAATAGTATGAGTTAGGTAAACGACTAAGCAATCGTATCATACCTCACGACTAAGACTAGAATCGCTTCTCGAACGTGACTAAGAGAAAGAGGATGCCAGACGGCAGTATGCTCATGATGGAACAATAACAGAGAACACCTAACAAGAGCATGATGATAACTGGAATGTGATTTAAATTAAACTAATCATAACTTAATACTCATAATCTGCGTCTCGCCATATTTGGCTTAATTTCTAATGTAGTCTTAGTCGACTGACTAGATCGACTTCTCTATAAGTAATTTTATGTCTAGTCGTAGTCCCTTCAGTAGTATACTAAGCATCTCTTTCTTGTAGCTCTGCTTGATAGTAAAGAAGGTGCTCTCGATTCCATTATACTCAGGGGAGTAAGGGATACTGTATATGGGGATGATATCCAGTCGCTCATACTCCTTCTTTACAATGATTGACTTGTGTACCTGGAGGTTATCCATGAATATGGCTAGTCGACGATCCTTATACTTCTCTTTAACTGCTGCATGAATAGAATGAACTAGTCCTACTTAATTGATCCCTTATTAATAATGTAGTCTTCGAGTCCCTTGTCAGTTGATATAGCGTCAAGAAGCGCAAACACTCCGAAGTCATGTCTCTTGTCTGGGAATCTTATATTCTCTCCATAAGGTGCCCAGGTTCTATTGAGGCGAGTTGAGGAAGTGAATACAGTCTCATCAATGAATATGATCTTCGATCCCAGTTGCAGCTCTCTCATATACTTAGTCTTCATTTCGATTTTAAGACTAGCTAGTCTTTGTGGATTGACTAGCTCCACCTCCTTCCTTAGTCGTATGCTCTTGAATCTCACTTAAGCGCGCTTGTATAGTCTCTTCAAGTGAGTGACACTGATTCGCACTTCTGGGAACTACCTGTGGAACATTATACACCTCTCTCTCAAACTCATTCCTGCTTGAGTGTGCAGTGTTTCACTGCTGGTGAGGAAGTTAATATGACTAAGGTTGAATTTAATCTCACGACTAGTCTTAATCGATAACCCATTCCTGAAAAATGACTTCGAATACCTGTGCAGCTTGACAACATTTGTGTATGAGACACCAAAGAACTTTGCTATTGCACTCAGATTCACCAGTGGTCGTAGATTAGATGTTGGATTTCAGTTGCCATAACGTATGAGTAGGAAGGTTTCAAAGTCGATCTGTGGTTTGAGTTTGACTACTCTCATCTAAAATGACTAGAGTTAACACTAATAATAATAGAGTGATTTGAATTTGAAACTAGTCATATGATAAGTCTGTTGATATTTGATTCAATTTTAATCATTGCAACTATACTTACCTGCAATGAGTGAAAGCTGTTCCAGTCACCATAAACCACCAATGGTGGAGGGTGTTGATGGTTTGAAGATTCATTATTAGTATTAGTGCTATGTACATTGATAGTCGACCATTCACTACCTACGACTAAGTCATGATCAATATACTTACAAGACTACCTAGTCATACTAGTCTGCACTTAGTCGCCTCCTTCAATCTTAAGTTTAAGACATATGATTATAACTGTGGTTGATTAGATTGATTAATAGTTAAGTTAAATTTAAAAGTTAATAGTAGTAATCAAGACTTAATCACAAACCATCTAAATGAACAATGGTGAAGGGTAGTTGTATACTCTGACTTTCATGTTCAGACTAGTCACGACTACTCTCAATCAACCTAGTCTTCGACTATAGTCCTTATTAATACTCACTTCGTCACATTTTCGCATTAATGAACGTGTGTCAATTCACTATCAACTCATAGACTAAGCATGAATTGGGGTTTTGGGGTTTGGTTTTGGGTAATGGTGGAGGGTGTTGATGGTTGAAGATTCATTATTAGTATAGTGCTATGTACATTACGCCCAAAACCCCAAAACCCCAATTCATGCTTAGTCTATGAGTTTATAGTGAATTGACACACGATTATTAATGCGAAAATGCGACTAAGCGACTATTAATAAGGACTATAGTCGAAGACTATGTTGATTGGAGTAGTCGTGACTAGTCTGTACATGGAAGTCAGAGTATACACTTACCCTTCACCATTGTTCATTTGGGTGTTTTTTGATTAAGTCTTGATTGCTATTATTAACTTTTAAATTTAACTTAACTCTTAATCAATCTAATCAACCACAGTTATAATCATTTGTCTTAAGCTTAAGATTCATGAACGAGGAACTTTTCGACTAGGCTATTGCTGACAACGATGCTTAGAACTTTTCAAACTTTTACAACCACCAGCTAAATCCAGAGTTTCATACTAGCTTCATAAACTTTTAATCAGATATACAAATCAAAGATAACTTACCAGAGTCAAACAACGAGGATGGCAAGAGTGCGATTTCAGCACCAGCGACTACTGTGTATTGATGCGCTACCTGCTCCAAGGTTTTTAATAATAAGAGTAATCTCAATCGTCATGTCAAAGAGGTTCACAATAAATCCAAGCAGAGCGACTAAGGATTGTAGAAGCAGGAACAAAAGTCGCAAGGATTTCACTCCTCAATATCTAAAGTAAAAAGAGATTAAATTTAATAATAATAAGAAGACTAGTCGATGGCTAATGAGAGTGATGACTAAGAGGATGAACTCAAGGAACCTCCAAAGAAGAGGTAGAGATTGAATGCTAAAACAAGCTCGAAGACTAACTCAAAGGTTGATATTGAGATCCCTGACACTGAGGATGAAGTGGATGACTCAATCGCAAGGATAAATTAGTACAGAGTCGATGATACTTTTATCATTCCTTGCTTCAAATATCTCTACGATTAAGCGACTAAGCCTAGTCCTCTCTAAAAAATGACTAGTGCTCCTTATGGGACTATGCTTCATGACGGAAGATTCTACAAGCTGTTCGCACTGAGGGGTTTTCTTGAAGAGGAGCTTGAATCAGAGTAGCTGCAAAGGGAGTATGATATAACTAAGACTGCCTCTAACTCTAACTTCATGGAATCACTTAGTTGGAGATGTTCTTGAAAGGCAGCGATCACATCGCACTCCAGTACCTGATCCCTCAATTCAGTTACGACTACTATATGATGACTAATCGCAGTGCTCATTCGGATCGACTAGTCATGAAGCAAATCATTTATGGTTTAAGAGAACTGCATACAATCGGATTTGTACACCACCGACTAAGCTTCAATATCATAGTCCTCAACGACTACTCTATCAAGGCAAGACTAAGGAACTTTGAGAATGCAAGAGTACTCGCATCTAAAAAGTAGATTGAGTATGATGGGGCATTAATGTTTTATCCGACTACAGGAGTCTTCTTTGCTGGTGATCGACTAGTCGATGTCTACGCCTTAGTCTTAATGATTGTATACCTGTTCATGACTAAAGACTACGACTCTGTCTGGACTACCTAGTCGTAGCTAGTCGAAAATGCAGCAGCATACTCTAAGAAGGCTACAGCTAACGCAGTCATCAAAGATCTTATCAAGCAATTCTATCTCTAACCTTAGACTAGATACTGGTACAGTTTAGCAGAGGTCGAGGAGAAGTTTGATAAGCTTAACTGGCAACCAGAACACAGAGTACTTTATGTTCCCCCCAAAGTCAAGAGACTTATTTGATTCAAACCTAAGATTCATTCAACCGCAGTTTTTTTAGTCTTTAAGTTAATCTTGGTCTCCGACTACCTAGTCGTTTATTATTAATATCGCACTAAGTTAAAATCCCTCCTTACACTCTAATTTTCAATGCACTCTCCTATGCTTTATACTCTTATCATTTACTCTTATTTTCAACTAATACTATCACTCCTGTTGGTATGTTGGTGAGTGTTAATGAAGTGATGTTTGTTACAAGATTCAAAGAATCTTACACCTTGGGTAGTCTCAAAATCTACGACTAGTCAGTCGAAAAATTTATACTTGAGAAAACTAGGTAGTCGAAAAACCTACGACTAGTCTTGATAGTTTATCTAGTCGATTCTTGGATTCATACTTCTCTACTACTCAAAATCAACCTATACTTTCATTCCACTCTTTCAGAGGTAGTCTAGAGCAATGTACAGCTACCTCTATTAATAAAATCAAGATAGGATAGTTACTAATACAAATTGAGTCATAAGAACATCAAAATTATAGAGTGTTAAGCTAATCGATTTCAAACTTGTAAAAAGCTAAGTTTGTATAGTTAACTTAGTCAACGACTAGTCTTAGTCGAACCAAGATTTCGAGAGATTTTCTACCTAACCAGCTACTGCTGCTACTAATAATAATGAAAGTATGATTCTAAATTTGCAGTGTAAGAATCCTCTGGTTACTTGAAAATCCAGCATAAATTGTTGATCGAAGAATCAAGAACGACTAAGACGGATCTGGAGTTTTTGGAAAATTTGTTGTCCATTTATGATTCTGATCGACTAGTTTTTTACTAACCTCAAAAAATCTAAAACCTCTCAAGTCGAGGTCTAAATCTCGAGGAATTTGCAGAGGACCACTCGATTTGATGTTGCTCTTGGTGGACACTCTTTAGCTTGAAAGTTGAGTGATGTTTGTTATAGTCTGAGTAAGGGGATTCAAGAGTTATTTTAGAATCTTTAAAAGACTAGAGAAGTGGTTCAACGACTAGAGGACTATGATCAGAATAATTTTCGACTAGCTAGTCATTTATTAATGTAGTCCGACTACTAAACTAGTCATGGAATCATTTGGTAGTCGAATCGATTAGTAAGAAGTGAGGAGCTTATGGGTAGATTCAGATCGAAGTAAAACCTCTACAAGTACCTAACCACTCACTGTAAGATTCAAGTGCTGTTCCTTACTTTGTATAGTGAACATCTTTCTGCCACCACTGGCTTCGACTAAGGTGGCCTTCCTGAAAACATTACTAAATAATAGCAAGAAGTCTCTTAGGTAAAACCAGGTTAATAGAATGGTCGTGCCTCACTACCAAGAGTTCTCAGTCAAGAATCTCTACTATGATGTTATGGGTGATGAAGTCGTATCGCAGTACCTTCCAGGACTTGAGTTGAACTCAGGTAAACTACCAGATAGAGACTTTTTCTTTGGTGTTCTGGGAACATTTATAGCAGACTACCTAAGGCATATCATCGACCATGCTAATACTGTGAGGTATAATTAGGGGTAAGACTAGAACTAGACTGATAAAATCGAAATCTCTGACGACTGGTTGGATGAGCTCAAGAAGCATCCTTTCGTTTCAAGTAAGATTTCTATGACGAACTTATGCAGAGAAACCTGGCAAGGCTATCTATCTAATGAAGCAGAATGCAAGAACAGTCAGAGAAAAAAGATGGATCATAAATAGTATGAGTTAGGTAAACGACTAAGCAATCGCATCATACCTCACGACTAAGACTAGAATCGCTTCTCGAACGTGACTAAGAGAAAGAGGATGCCAGACGGCAGCATCCTCATGATGGAACAATAACAGAGAACACCTAACAAGAGCATGATGATAACTGGAATGTGATTTAAATTAAAAAACTAATCATAACTTAATACTCATAATCTGCGTCTCGCCATATTTGGCTTAATTTCTAATGTAGTCTTAGTCGACCGATTAGATCGACTTCTCTATAAGTAATTTGATGTCTAGTCGTAGTCCCTTCAGTAGTATACTTAGCATCTCTTTCTTGTAGCTCTGCTTGATTGTAAAGAAGGTGCTCTCGATTCCATTATACTCAGGGGAGTAAGGGATACTGTATATGGGCGGAATGCTTTAAAGCAGTATAAAACGATGATTCCAGTTCGGTGCCATAACTCCTTCTTTACAAGGATTGACTTGTGTACCTGCAGGTTATCCATGAATATGGCTAGTCGAGGATCCTTATACTTCTCTTTCAACTGCTGCATGAATAGAATGAACTAGTCCTACTTAATTGATCCCTTATTAATAATGTAGTCTTCGAATCCCTTGTCAGTTGATATAGCGCCAAGAAGCGCAAACACTCCGAAGTCATGTCTCTTGTCTGGGAATCTTATATTCTCTCCATAAGGTGCCCAGGTTCTATTGAGGCGAGTTGAGGAAGTGAATACAGTCTCATCAATGAATATGATCTTCGATCCCAGTTGCAGCTCTCTCATATACTTAGTCTTCATTTCGATTTTAAGACTAGCTAGTCTTTGTGGATCGACTAGCTCCATCTCCTTCCTTAGTCGTATGCTCTTGAATCTTACTTAAGCGCGCTTGTATAGCCTCCTCAAGTGAGTGACACTGATTCGCACTTCTGAAAACTACCTGTGGAACATTATACACCTCTCTCTCAAACTCATTCCTGCTTGAGTGTGCAGTGTTTCACTGCTGGTGAGGAAGTTAATATGACTAAGGTTGATTTAATCTCACGACTAGTCTTAGTCGATAACCCATTCCTGAAAAATTACTTCGACTACCTGTGCAGCTTGACAACATTTGTGTATGAGACCCCAAAGAACTTTGCTATTGCACTCAGATTCACCAGTGGTCGTAGATCAGATGTTGGATTTCCGTTGCCATAACGTATGAGTAGGAAGGTTTCAAAGTCGATCTGTGGTTTGAGTTTGACTACTCTCATCTAAATGACTAGAGTTAACACTAATAATAATAGAGTGATTTGAATTTGAAACTAGTCATATGATAAGTCTGTTGATATTTGATTCAATTTTAATCATTGCAACTATACTTACCTGCAATGAGTGAAAGCTGTTCCAGTCACCATAAACCACCAATGGTGGAGGGTGTTGATGGTTTGAAGATTCATTATTAGTATTAGTGCTATGTACATTGATAGTCGACCTTTCGACTACCTACGACTAAGTCATGATCAATATACTTATAAGACTACCTAGTCATACTAGTCTGCACTTATTCGCCTCCTTAAATCTTAAGTTTAAGACAAATGATTATAACTTTGGTTTATTAGATTGATTAATAGTTAAGTTAAATTTAAAAGTTAATAGTAGTAATCAAGACTTAATCACAAACCACCTAAATGAACTATGGTGAAGGGTAGTTGTATACTCTGACTTTCATGTTCAGACTAGTCACGACTACTCTCAATCAACATAGTCTTCGACTATAGTCCTTATTAATAGTCGCTTAGTCGCATTTTCGCATTAATAATCGTGTGTCAATTCACTATAAACTCATAGACTAAGCATGAATTGGGGTTTTGGGGTTTTGGGGTAT
>ARYC01000479.1:0-13359 GCA_000711775.1 Oxytricha trifallax | reverse complement strand
AATGATAAGACTCTTAATTACTGGGCTCACTTTTCTCTGGCCTAAAGAGCTGTGATGTTTCATCGCTAATTTCCTGAGCTTCAGTATCTGCTTAATCGATAGAGAACATATATAAAAATAATGGAATATCTTATAAGACAGTCAATCGCATTTAGAGATTGATTGACTTTAATGTTTCATTTTATAAGACTAATTTAAATTATGTATTCGATTAAATGCAGTGGTCTTAAGAGCATAATATAAAGTTCATACACGCTGATGAAGATGTATTTACATTCAATACCTTTATATAAGGTCTTGGTATAAAAGATATAGCAACATAGAAATATATGACTAAAAGGTTAAGGTGTAAACTCATGCTATTCTTGGTGGAATAAGTTAAGATAGTGGCCTTGAGACTTATGTTATTCAACCTCGTTTTATAAAGACTGAATAATATATTAAGTTCTTGTACAATAACTCAGAGATAAGTACGCTGACTAAGAGATTATTCTATTCGTTGATAACTTGTCAGTTCATAAAATTAAAGTCTCAAGAAAAGAAAATGAAAGGCTAAACATAACACCTGCATTTAATGTTCCCTACAGTCCTCAGTTAAATGGAATTGATATATATAGGATGTTATTGAAAGGTCATTATAAGGAATTGCTGCTCTACCATATGATGCATAATTTAAAGATAGATACACTAGATTTTATTAAGAGTGCTGCTAAGAGAGTCAGCGATGATAAAGCGAAAGTTTCGCAAGAGAAGGGAGATTTTGTGTTATATAAATAAGTTTTAGATTTAAACTAATGAATAAATTCACATATTAAAGGGATTGGCTTCTCTTTATTTTTTTCTCTTCAGGCTTGCTTTGGCCTAAGTTTCTTCTCATAGTGCCAGCTCCTGCATCTTTGTTCATCTCCTCTTGCCTTTAGAAATCTTTGAAAAATCTCTTTGTAAATTCATGATTTACTTTTGACTTTCTCTCTGTTTAATTTGCTGCGCTCTTTCATCAAATATATAGCAAGGCCAGGTTTTTCTATAAAGTTAAATTTCAAAACTTCTATAGATAAATGGGTGCTTTTGAATTTCCTAGAGCCATGAGCCACTTATTTTAATACATTGCTTCTCTTTTTCTTAAGTAGAGATGCTATATCATTTCTTATGAGCTTCTTAAATAACTTCATTTAAGTATTCAGGTTTAAGAGTTGCAAGAACACCAAAGAAGAAGTTTCTCTCTGGCAACTTATTTGAGAGCTGTAGCTTTGATGGAAGGTAGAGAGCTACGTCCGGATCACTTATATTATCGTCATATAGGTTTGTTACTAAAATTTCAGGGTAGTTAGGTATCTCGATCATTCTTATTTTAATAGACTTAAAAGCTTTTTTCTCTTCACTCAGTAAGGCTCTAAAGAATGAAATTTTAGTTCCCTCTTTAGTTGGCAAGAATAACCCAACTATAATGGATATTAATCTTGCTTAAGAATTTACCTTGCTATAACAAATATCTATAGAGGTCTTCTTTACTTCGAAATTTTCCTATTAAATCTTGAGATTAAATTCTCTTCATTGCATCATTCATAGACTCTATCTTGCTTCCTCTTTCTAGAAATGTTGATGAAATTTAAAATTATGGATATCCATTCTATGTTTATTAAAATCTTACTACTAAATAAGGAGAACCTACTGGAGGTCAACCTTGAAAAGATATGAGGAGAAGCATTGAAAACTTGCTCGAAGTTTCACAGATTGATTTCAAATTTTATCAATCTATCTCCATTATATTGCTCCTAATAATGTTTAATTATTTTAGGAGCTCCTCCAAATTTAGTTAAGACTTTATTAGGAGTTATATTTTAAGGTTAAAACTTAATTAGGAGCATATTTAATTAAAGCATTTTGAACAAATTTATCTCAAAATTAAGTTCAAAATTGATTTGGAGGACCTCCTAGAGAAACAAAACTTCATTAGGAGTATTTTAATTTACTAAAATGTATAAATTCTCATAAAAAATGTCAACTTACAGTCTTTTATGGTTAGTTCATTTTCTTACCTCCCAGCAAAGAATCTACTAGAGTGTCTTATACTCTACTATTATAGTATACCTAGGTGGTTTTTATCATTATTATAATAAAATATATCAGCAAACTAAAATGAGCGCTAATCTTTTGAGAAGAGCGGCATTACTTGGAACAAGCCATTAAAAATTGCCATTCCAACAACCTTAAAAGGTAGAAACCAGAGACGCTTGTCCTAAGTGGGAGCCTACAAATATAAACTAATAAGTAGGTCATTAAAGAGAAAGAGTTAAGTGAGGAGGAAGTTAAACAACCCGTCAAAGAGCATTCAATATTACCAGTCAAAGTTGACTTTTAATGCAAAGAATAAAATAAAGTTTTCATCTGCAAGTCAACTTACAAGAGATATTTGAGATATATACACAACGATATGCCTAGGTTATATCTCAAGCATTAAAGAAGGAAGGATGGTAAGTACATCTTCGAGTTTTGTGAGAGACCATATTCTCTACAATAGACCTTAAAGTGCACATAAAGAAAAAGCACAAATAAACTTACTTTTTATATTCATGAACCTACAGGAAAAAGTTACTATAAAAAAGAATGTCAAAATATCCTCTCGAGTCACTTAGAGTTAAGGCAGATAAGTAAGTCTAAATGAGAAAGCTGTCAAGAACTTTCTTGTATCTGAGATGAATAAAATCATAGTAAAAATTTAGGCGATAGAGATTCCTATATTACATATTATTGACATCGATTCTTGCCTTGAAAGCTACCTCATCCTTAAGGAAAAAATAGATGAGAAAGTCATTACTGATGACTAATATGTTTACAAAAATATCCTTTCAATTAACTCTTTGCTGATGATAAGTACTAAATGGAATTTACTAATGAGTATTATGCTCTATAGAAGGCAAAGTTAAGGGAATTCAATCATATTATATAGTTAGATGCTATATTACTTGGCAAAGATCATGTAGCATATAGACTTCCTCTCCTCGAAATGACTTACAGAGATTTTTTTATCTGACAATAGATGCCAAAGACAAATTGGCTAGATCGTGCAACAGATAATTTAGGCAATAGAAGAGCTTCATAAACTTAGTTATGTACATAGAGACTTAAAGCCAGAGAATATCATAATTAAATTCCAGCCTCTTAGAGATTATAATATTGACTTCAACAGAGCTCAAAGAGTGCAAGCCTCTGCATAAGGAAATGTATATGGCACTCCTAGATATTTCCCAGAAAAAGAATATTGGAGAGATTGAGACACTTGTTGGGATATTTGAGCTCTAGCAGTAATAATCATAGAGAGCGACATTCCCAGAGACAATTACTTTAGTTGTAATGGTGAGAGAGATTCTAAGTAAAGAATAAAGTAATATCTCGATAAAAATAAAATTAATTGAGGTCTCAGAGAGCTTGCATACATTTCTATTATTAAACCAAGTTCAGATAATTAAAATACAATAGAAACAATCAAACAGCAACTTAGAAAGATTAAATTTAGAGAACTCCAACATAACTCTAAGATTATGTTTGTGTGAAATATTTAAAAACCTCGCTTATTATATTCACTTAAATTAATAAAATTAAAACATTAAACCCCTACATAAACCCAATTAATAACCCGAATAAAGTATGAATCATTGTCTACTTTGATCAATCAAAAACTCAATCAAACTACTGAAGGAGTTTTGGGGTTTTAAATGCGCCTGTGCATACAACATAAATCACAACTTATTCAAGATCTATTTTGAAAGAATGTCTCGAAAGATTTAGCCAAAATCATAATTTATCGTCTTGTGATTCTTGATATAAAACTTTAATTAAAATTTAATTTTTAATGAGGTCTAAGTTCTGCTGTCAATTTTTTGTGCTTAAAGTCTCTTTAAATTCATCGAGATCTTATAACTGTTATGAGAATATGTTAGCTGTTTAATCTTAGGCAGCTATAAAGTATTATTGGGTAAATAATGAATTAATTAGTAGTTAAGGTAGTTAATTAACTATTAAGCGATTCAAATCTGCAAAATGTTGCGCCTTCTTCTCCTCTGCACCACTCACCCTTGTTCAAATAGTTAGACAATAATGTATTGATTTAACATTTGTCTTATAATGTTTTGAGAATCTGTCGTATCGAAGCCAATTAATATCAGAGGGCTAATTACTCTAAGACTCATCCATGCTTTTAACATTATTAGCATTAACTTACTATATAATATTAATAATTAATTCTAATATTTTTGTTTATAAAAAAAAATATTAGTATAAAACCATATGGTTCTTAATTATAAATGCATAAATAAAATATTAACACTCATTTTCTTTTCTTACTTGTTATTGTGAATTAATAAAAATTGATTTCAAAAATAAGTACTATATATTAAAAGAATTTATCTATAATTTCGTGGGGGGGTCTAACTCGTTCCACTCAATTTTTTAAATCCTAAGTCGGTACCACAAAAAAAAATATATTTTTCATTCAATAAAATCAAAATTATAGGAATACATTTGATTTGGGAATTAATAATTAATTAATAATATAATAAATTAGAATTGTGGCTGTTAACTTTTTGGAAACATAGACAACTCGGTATTAGCTCGATAGGGAATTCAAAATTAGCTGGACTTTACTATTGATGGTACCCTCTATCGCATCCCTAGAGCCAGATAACTTCAGTTTAATTTTGGGTGATTTGTTTAGTTGAATTTAATGCCAAAATTAAACTGAAGTTATCTGGCTCTAGGGATGCGATAGAGGGTACCATCAATAGTAAAGTCCAGCTAATTTTGAATTCCCTATCGAGCTAATACCGAGTTGTCTATGTTTCCAAAAAGTTAACAGCCACAATTCTAATTTATTATATTATTAATTAATTATTAATTTCCCAAATCAAATGTATTCCTATAATTTTGATTTTATTGAATGAAAAATATATTTTTTTTTGTGGTACCGACTTATGATTTTGGGGTAAAAAAAATATTTTCTAATCTTACCGACTTAGGATTGAAAAAATTGAGTGGTACCGACTTAGATCCCCCCTCTAATATAAATATTTGAAGCAAGCAAAAATAATTAATCGTTACTTAAAATCATTTAATTATAAATTATTAAATTTACAATTAGTAAAAAAACTAAAGTTTTTATTAATCATAATTTATAATAAGAAATTGGTAAATTAAAATTAATAATTTTAAATCAAAATTGAAAACTTGTTAGACGAAGATAGAGCAAGATTACATTCACAATAATTTTGTAAGTTACATTTTAAATATTTGAATTTATTTTAATACTCTTCCAGCAAAACTATACATACTTGAAGATGACAGGACGAGGGTTCATCAAAGATCAGAAATATAAAAATAAGAAAAATTAATTAATGCAAATTGAGATATCTAAGAAGGAAAGAGGAAAAATAATAATGCTGCAATGTTTTTACATTTCTGTTAAAGTTAATCCTAATACTTAATTATGCAATTAATTTTCTTTAAGATTTAAAGTATTCCTCTTATTATTCATAATAAGAATTTTCCTTTTTGTAGTAATTTAATTAAAGTTTTTACCTTAAATTAATAAAGAGCTAAAAAAATACCTTAATTTTAAGCTTTTGTGATATTATTAATGGGTTTAGCAAAGTTCTAATTAGGATTAATAGAGAATGTAAGCCAATTAAAAAAATGAAAAAAAGAGATATTTAGATAAATGTCTTAAGCTAAGTAATGATATGTGTAACAAGATATATAAAGTCAAAGAAGCATTGGTTTATGCAAAATAATTAAAAATATAACAAAGAAATGCTTAAACTTTATGTAAAATTGATAATAGCTGATAATCATCAATATTGGTTCTTGCAAACATATAAGATATAATCCTGTTATAAAGTGTGTTGCATTAAACTTGCAAAAGTAGAATATCATCTTCAGTCATTCATTTTAGAAATAAAAGACATTTTCTCATAAGAATTTGTAGCACAAATAAACTAGTCTCTCTTCGTTAAGTGTATGGTAGACGTTAACATCTTCTAAGCATTGATTTTGACTTGAAGTAAAGCTATCCTTTAAGGAGGGAGGAATCTAATTTTATATGTTTTTACAAGGCTTAAAGAAGACTACGTTAATGTGAAAATGATAAATTCGGGTTATTCATTATCTTCCATTTCAACTTAATTTCTAAATTTTATAAGAATTCATTTGCTTCTCTGATTTGAAATAGATAACTGAAAAATAAAAATAATTTTAATTTTCTCTTTAAAATAAATTCTTAAATCTCTGTTTTGAGAAAATTGATCAGCATCTCGTCGGCAAAAATTGAAATGAAAACATAAAATAATGTAAAGAATTTAAATTTAATTCAGCTGTAGCAATTCATTTTAGGCGAAACATAGTCGAAGCCTTGAAATGCTTGTTTAAAAGCTTAAGCTTTTAAGAACATTTTTCTCTATAAGCTAATGAGCATTTTAGAAATAGAACAATTAGAATTTTATTGTGTCATTTGATAAAGTGTCAAAAGTATTTAAAGCCCAAATTCAAGAAAAGGGAAAATAATACAAATGTTGCATCACATGCATCTCTATGATCACTTAAATATATGTAACATACCGTCTACGCCTTGCAAAGACTTATTTTCTCTCTTATTGACTATATTGCTCTGCCTATTAATCATCTCAAATCAAGCTCTCTATTAAACTTTAATATAGATGGATCTTTCGAGCTTAATGTGCTATCTCAACCCTTATTAGTTTAATATTTTATCTGAAGTTTGATAAGGCAGTGTAAAATCAGTCATTGGACGCAATATTCTAGTAGTTATTAAAGAAACTGCCTATATCTCAATTATAACGTGCAAAGATGAATTAAGCAGAGATTGTATTCTTTTGAACTTCCCTGCTTTAATATCTTTTCAATTTCAACTCTCCTATAGTTTGTTTTGGAGCATGGGCTTTATTTGTTATTTTTAATTCTTATTTAATATAGCGAGTCTTCTTTGCGAATTGCATTTATAGATATGATCCTGTTATAAGTGTGTTGCATTAAACTTGCAAAAGTAGAATTTCATCTTCAGTCATTCATTTTAGAAATAAAAGACATTTTCTCATAAGAATTTGTAGCACAAATAAACTAGTCTCTCTTCGTTAAGTGTATGGTAGACGTTAACATCTTCTAAGCATTGATTTTGACTTGAAGTAAAGCTATCCTTTAAGGAGGGAGGAATCTAATTTTATATGTTTTTACAAGGCTTAAAGAAGACTACGTTAATGTGAAAATGATAAATTCGGGTTATTCATTATCTTCCATTTCAAACTTAATTTCTAAATTTTATAAGAATTCATTTGCTTCTCTGATTTGAAATAGATAATTGATTGAAAAATGTAATAATTTTAATTTTCTATTTAAAATAAATTCTTAGATCTCTGTTTTGAGAAAATTGATCAGCATCTCGTCGGCAAAAATTTAAATGCAAATATAAAAGAATGTAAAGAATTTAAATTTAATTAAGCTGTAGCAATTCATTTTAAGCGAAACATAGTCGAAGCCTTGAAATGCTTGTTTAAAAGCTTAGCTTTTAAGAACATTTTTCTCTATAAGCTAATGAGCATTTTAGAAATAGAACAATTAGAATTTTATTGTGTCATTTGATAAAGTGTCAAAAGTATTTAAAGCCCAAATTCAAGAAAAGGGAAAATAATACAAATGTTGCATCACATGCATCTCTATGATCACTTAAATATATGTAACATACCGTCTACGCCTTGCAAAGACTTATTTTCTCTCTTATTGACTATATTGCTCTGCCTATTAATCATCTCAAATCAAGCTCTCTATTAAACTTTAATATGGATGGATCTTTCGAGCTTAATGTGCTATCTCAACCCTTATAAGTTTAATATTTTATCTGAAGTTTGATAAGGCAGTGTAAAATCAGTCATTGGACGCAATATTCTAGTAGTTATTAAAGAAACTGCCTATATCTCAATTATAACGTGCAAAGATGAATTAAGCAGAGATTGTACTCTTTTGAACTTCCCTGCTTTAATATCTTTTCAATTTTAACTCTCCTATAGTTTGTTTTGGAGCATGGGCTTTATTTGTTATTTTTAATTCTTATTTAATAAAGCGAGTCATCTTAGCGAATTGCATTTATAGATGTAATCCTGTATAAAGTGTGTTGCATTAAACTTGCAAAAGTAGAATTTCATCTTCAGTCATTCATTTTAGAAATAAAAGACATTTTCTCATAAGAATTGTAGCACAAATAAACTAGTCTCTCTTCGTTAAGTGTATGGTAGACGTTAACATCTTCTAAGCATTGATTTTGACTTGAAGTTAAGCTATCCTTTAAGGAGGGAGGAATCTAATTTTATATTTTTTTACAAGGCTTAAAGAAGACTACGTTAATGTGAAAATGGTAAATTCGTGTTATTCATTATCTTCCATTTCAAACTTAATTTCTAAATTTTATAAGAATTCATTTGCTTCTCTGATTTGAAATAGATAACTGAAAAATGTTAATAATTTCAATTTTCTATTTAAAATAAATTCTTAAATCTCTGTTTTGAGAAAATTGATCAGCATCTCGTCAGCAAAAATTGAAATGCAAATATAAAAGAACGTAAAGAATTTAAATTTAATTAAGCTGTAGCAATTCATTTTAGGCGAAACATAGTCGAAGCCTTGAAATGCTTGTTTAAAAGCTTAAGCTTTAAGAACATTTTTCTCTATAAGCTAATGAGCATTTTAGAAATAGAACAATTAGAATTTTATTGTGTCATTTGATAAAGTGTCAAAAGTATTTAAAGCCCAAATTCAAGAAAAGGGAAAATAATACAAATGTTGCATCACATGCATCTCTATGATCACTTAAATATATGTAACATACCGTCTACGCCTTGCAAAGACTTATTTTCTCTCTTATTGACTATATTGCTCTGCCTATTAATCATCTCAAATCAAGCTCTCTATTAAACTTTAATATGGATGGATCTTTCGAGCTTAATGTGCTATCTCAACCCTTATAAGTTTAATATTTTATCTGAAGTTTGATAAGGCAGTGTAAAATCAGTCATTGGACGCAATATTCTAGTAGTTATTAAAGAAACTGCCTATATCTCAATTATAACGTGCAAAGATGAATTAAGCAGAGATTGTACTCTTTTGAACTTCCCTGCTTTAATATCTTTTCAATTTTAACTCTCCTATAGTTTGTTTTGGAGCACGGGCTTTATTTGTTATTTTTAATTCTTATTTAATATAGCAAGTCTTCTTAGCGAATTGCATTTATAGATATGATCCTGTTATAAAGTGTGTTGCATTAAACTTGCAAAAGTAGAATTTCATCTTCAGTCATTCATTTTAGAAATAAAAGACATTTTGTCATAAGAATTTGCAGCACAAATAAACTAGTCTCTCTTCGTTAAGTGTATGGTAGACGTTAACATCTTCTAGCATGATTTTTGACTTGAGTAAAACTATCCTTTAAGGAGGGAGGAATTCTTTTAGTTATTTTTTTAATTGTTTTTTTTTTTTTTTTTTTTTTTTTTTTTTTTTTTTTTTTTTTTTTTTTTTTTTTTTTTTTTTTTTTTTTTTTTTTTTTTTTGTTGTGTTTTTGTCAAGCAAAGAAGATACGTTAGATTGTGAAAATCGATAATAGGTTATCTTATTTCATTCAAACTTAATTTCTAAATTTTATAAGAATTCATTTGCTTCTCTGATTTGAAATAGATAACTGAAAAATGTTAATAATTTCAATTTTCTATTTAAAATAAATTCTTAAATCTCTGTTTTGAGAAAATTGATCAGCATCTCGTCAGCAAAAATTGAAATGCAAATATAAAAGAACGTAAAGAATTTAAATTTAATTAAGCTGTAGCAATTCATTTTAGGCGAAACATAGTCGAAGCCTTGAAATGCTTGTTTAAAAGCTTAAGCTTTTAAGAACATTTTTCTCTATAAGCTAATGAGCATTTTAGAAATAGAACAATTAGAATTTTATTGTGTCATTTGATAAAGTGTCAAAAGTATTTAAAGCCCAAATTCAAGAAAAGGGAAAATAATACAAATGTTGCATCACATGCATCTCTATGATCACTTAAATATATGTAACATACCGTCTACGCCTTGCAAAGACTTATTTTCTCTCTTATTGACTATATTGCTCTGCCTATTAATCATCTCAAATCAAGCTCTCTATTAAACTTTAATATGGATGGATCTTTCGAGCTTAATGTGCTATCTCAACCCTTATAAGTTTAATATTTTATCTGAAGTTTGATAAGGCAGTGTAAAATCAGTCATTGGACGCAATATTCTAGTAGTTATTAAAGAAACTGCCTATATCTCAATTATAACGTGCAAAGATGAATTAAGCAGAGATTGTACTCTTTTGAACTTCCCTGCTTTAATATCTTTTCAATTTCAACTCTCCTATAGTTTGTTTTGGAGCATGGGCTTTATTTGTTATTTTTAATTCTTATTTAATAAAGCGAGTCTTCTTTGCGAATTGCATTTAAAGATATAATCCTGTTATAAAGTGTGTTGCATTAAACTTGCAAAAGTAGAATTTCATCTTCAGTCATTCATTTTAGAAATAAAAGACATTTTCTCATAAGAATTTGTAGCACAAATAAACTAGTCTCTCTTCGTTAAGTGTATGGTAGACGTTAACATCTTCTAAGCATTGATTTTGACTTGAAGTAAAGCTATCCTTTAAGGAGGGAGGAATCTAATTTTATATGTTTTTACAAGGCTTAAAGAAGACTACGTTAATGTGAAAATGATAAATTCGGGTTATTCATTATCTTCCATTTCAAACTTAATTTCTAAATTTTATAAGAATTCATTTGCTTCTCTGATTTGAAATAGATAACTGAAAAATGTTAATAATTTCAATTTTCTATTTAAAATAAATTCTTAAATCTCTGTTTTGAGAAAATTGATCAGCATCTCGTCAGCAAAAATTGAAATGCAAATATAAAAGAACGTAAAGAATTTAAATTTAATTAAGCTGTAGCAATTCATTTTAGGCGAAACATAGTCGAAGCCTTGAAATGCTTGTTTAAAAGCTTAAGCTTTTAAGAACATTTTTCTCTATAAGCTAATGAGCATTTTAGAAATAGAACAATTAGAATTTTATTGTGTCATTTGATAAAGTGTCAAAAGTGTTTAAAGCCCAAATTCAAGAAAAGGGAAAATAATACAAATGTTGCATCACATGCATCTCTTTGATCACTTAAATATATGTAAATACCGTCTACGCCTTGCAAAGACTTATTTTCTCTCTTATTGACTATATTGCTCTGCCTATTAATCATCTCAAATCAAGCTCTCTATTAAACTTTAATATGGATGGATCTTTCGAGCTTAATGTGCTATCTCAACCCTTATAAGTTTAATATTTTATCTGAAGTTTGATAAGGCAGTGTAAAATCAGTCATTGGACGCAATATTCTAGTAGTTATTAAAGAAACTGCCTATATCTCAATTATAACGTGCAAAGATGAATTAAGCAGAGATTGTACTCTTTTGAACTTCCCTGCTTTAATATCTTTTCAATTTCAACTCTCCTTTTGTTTGTTTTGGAGCATGGGCTTTATTTGTTATTTTTAATTCTTATTTAATAAAGCAAGTCTTCTTAGCGAATTGCATTTATAGATATAATCCTGTTATAAAGTGTGTTGCATTAAACTTGCAAAAGTAGAATTTCATCTTCAGTCATTCATTTTAGAAATAAAAGACATTTTCTCATAAGAATTTGTAGCACAAATAAACTAGTCTCTCTTCGTTAAGTGTATGGTAGACGTTAACATCTTCTAAGCATTGATTTTGACTTGAAGTAAAGCTATCCTTTAAGGAGGGAGGAATCTAATTTTATATGTTTTTACAAGGCTTAAAGAAGACTACGTTAATGTGAAAATGATAAATTCGGGTTATTCATTATCTTCCATTTCAAACTTAATTTCTAAATTTTATAAGAATTCATTTGCTTCTCTGATTTGAAATAGATAACTGAAAAATGTTAATAATTTCAATTTTCTATTTAAAATAAATTCTTAAATCTCTGTTTTGAGAAAATTGATCAGCATCTCGTCAGCAAAAATTGAAATGCAAATATAAAAGAACGTAAAGAATTTAAATTTAATTAAGCTGTAGCAATTCATTTTAGGCGAAACATAGTCGAAGCCTTGAAATGCTTGTTTAAAAGCTTAGCTTTTAAGAACATTTTTCTCTATAAGCTAATGAGCATTTTAGAAATAGAACAATTAGAATTTTATTGTGTCATTTGATAAAGTGTCAAAAGTATTTAAAGCCCAAATTCAAGAAAAGGGAAAATAATACAAATGTTGCATCACATGCATCTCTATGATCACTTAAATATATGTAACATACCGTTACGCCTTGCAAAGACTTATTTTCTCTCTTATTGACTATATTGCTCTGCCTATTAATCATCTCAAATCAAGCTCTCTATTAAACTTTAATATGGATGGATCTTTCGAGCTTAATGTGCTATCTCAACCCTTATAAGTTTAATATTTTATCTGAAGTTTGATAAGGCAGTGTAAAATCAGTCATTGGACGCAATATTCTAGTAGTTATTAAAGAAACTGCCTATATCTCAATTATAACGTGCAAAGATGAATTAAGCAGAGATTGTACTCTTTTGAACTTCCCTGCTTTAATATCTTTTCAATTTCAACTCTCCTATAGTTTGTTTTGGAGCATGGGCTTTATTTGTTATTTTTAATTCTTATTTAATAAAGCGAGTCTTCTTTGCGAATTGCATTTAAAGATATAATCCTGTTATAAAGTGTGTTGCATTAAACTTGCAAAAGTAGAATATCATCTTCAGTCATTCATTTTAGAAATAAAGACATTTTGTCATAAGAATTTGCAGCACAAATAAACTAGTCTCTCTTCGTTAAGTGTATGGTAGACGTTAACATCTTCTAAGCATTGATTTTGGCTTGAAGTAAAACTATCCTTTAAGGAGGGAGTAATCTAAATTTTATATTTTTTTACAAGGCTTAAAGAAGACTACGTTAATGTGAAAATGATAAATTCGGGTTTTCATTATCTTCCATTTCAAACTTAATTTCTAAATTTTATAAGAATTCATTTGCTTCTCTGATTTGAAATAGATAACTGAAAAATGTTAATAATTTCAATTTTCTATTTAAAATAAATTCTTAAATCTCTGTTTTGAGAAAATTGATCAGCATCTCGTCAGCAAAAATTGAAATGCAAATATAAAAGAACGTAAAGAATTTAAATTTAATTAAGCTGTAGCAATTCATTTTAGGCGAAACATAGTCGAAGCCTTGAAATGCTTGTTTAAAAGCTTAAGCTTTTAAG
>ARYC01000478.1:0-15447 GCA_000711775.1 Oxytricha trifallax | reverse complement strand
GTGAAGTCTTTTAATTTTTTCCATGAATCTGGAGAGACTGACAATTTGTTCTATTTAGATGAGAGACATAACCTTGCCTGAGAAGTTATTTTTGACAGTTAGCACTACGTTTTGAGAGATCTACGAATTACATAGTCCTCATCAGAAACGAAGAAATGCAAATAAAATCGAAAAGCATGATATTCTAAGTTTGAACTTGTCAGTAATTAACATTTAAAAATGTGTCAACACTTCATAAACTTCAGACAAAGCATGTAAAGTTTAAGCTTTCAACACCTATACTGTATAAAGTTAAATCCAGGCCTAAGTCTTTATTAAAACAAATGATTTGAAGTAGGGCTTATCTTTGGTGCTGGTAAGTACATTAAGAACATTTCAGATTCTATCTTAATTAACTAAATCAAGATCATAATCGGTCGAGCTGAGAATGACGTTGCTCGAGTTTTTATAATATATCAAGGTTTGTAAATTTGAAATATCAATTCAGTAGTAATTGAATTTCCCTAAGACCTGCTCTTGAACAGCAGCATCATTTTGACTTGTGCTGTTGTCCGTGTTTCAGGTAATGCTTTGGAAAACTTCGCCATCAGTATTTATTGTGTCATCCTTTGTTTAACCATCATCTGATTATTTAAATCTTCTTCTTGAGCTTTCATCATTTAAAAATATAAATGAAAATAATTCAGTGTTGTCATTTTAATTATGACCCCATCAGCTAGAACTGTATCATTATCATTAGAATCGCTGTTTTTTCCATTTGAGCAATTGTCTTGAAGGGTGTTATTATTGTCTGATATATTATCATCGGGATTTGGGTCTGTTCCATTCTAGTTAGTATAACAATATAAAATTTTAATAGTATTTTATCGAATTACTTATTTAGTTTTAATATCTAACTCTCATAAATGTGAATTTATTGATATATGTTTTTTATAATTTGTAATATTTTTCAACAATATCAGTGTTGTTAGCACTATTATCTCCATTATCATCTGGGATAGTAGTATTATCATTGTTCTTACCATCCTCAGGACTGGGAGTTGACGCTCAACTAGGATTAATTTTATCACCTACATCTGTGTTATTTTTGTTGCTATTGTCTTCTAAACTAGATGTTGGCTCGGGTGTAGGATCTGGTAACTTTGGTGCTTGGGTATAGGAAGGGAGTGGGGTGTTGAACGAAAATGAATCTTCCTAGGCAAACTCGAATATCAAAATGTTATTATTATCAGCAGCCACCTAATTGAATTTTATTTGTGTGTATGCCACCATTTAATTTCTTGCTGAATAAAAACCCAATCCGAAATTCAAATCCACTCCTATTAAGTCGAGTGGGTTGCTCTCGGTTTCAAGTGATCCTGGTAGCTTATAGGTACTTTTGTTAAGAACATAAGCCCCAGAAATCTTAAGGGGTAGCTTTGTTACCTTATCTTAGAGGATTCTAGCAGCTGCATAGACCTGTATTCCCAGTAGTTCTAAATGCAATCAATTTAAATTTAAATCAACTTGCCGTTTTTATTTATATTAATTAAATAATTTTGGTCATTTTATCATTATTAGGTCTTTCATATTATTCTAAGAAAACAAACCATCCGTGATGAATCTGAATTTAGTCGTTCTATTTTATTATTTAAATATAATTTTGAACAATATTACTAATAAATTCTTTTTTTCAAACTTTTATAATAGTTTTTTAAAAGATTTCATTAAGATTTTAATCATCAAAATTACACTGTTTATTTGATGAAATGGGTTCACTGGCGGATTACCAGCAATACGCTTAAGTTACCAACCAAAGAGATTGTATTATCAACTTTAGGATGGCGCAGGTGATCAAGTTACCAAGCAGACTAGTTGAGAAGACTTCGTAAGAATAAAAATGAAGTAAAGAGGTATGGCTAACATGCTAGGAACCATAGACAACCATTCTAAATGGAAACTCAGTAGACCCATAGGATTATAATCTCTACCGATGCAAGGCTTGTACAGTTATGAGGGAGAAGTGGCTGCAGCAGAGACTATTAGAGACTTGAAATAGTTTACACTCTACATTTAGCTAGGTCATCCAATCCAATTTATAAGCAGAGGGTTTGAAAACTTTTTATTAGATAAAAATTCTAGATGACAATTATTTTTATATCTTTACATTTAATAATACACAATAAAGATTTAATTATAAATGTTTAAAATTTCATAGTGGTTCGAAATACGGGACTAAATATAAAACATTTCAAATTATAGTTAAATCAGACAAGCTTTATCGTCTAAAGCCTTATTATAGCATTTCATAATTGTCACTTGGCCATTTTTAAACTGTTGTTTGTAGAGCGCATGCTGTTGGAAGATTTCCCACTCGGAATTACTAAGAATTAATTGAATTCCTTGTGCTTGGTGATCAACTTTTCAATGTTTTTCATGTCAGGTCCATTCATTATTTCTAGAATCAGTTGCAAATGGTTCTTGCATTTATACTGAATAATACTAATATTTTTTAGCTATTTCACTAATGTTTAATGCTTATAAATCAATATTATTGATAAATATTTTATTATTAATAACACAAATGACTTATATATTAATAGATTAATGTACTTAAATGAGAAAAAACTAGACACTTTAAATAAAATTCATCATATTTTAAAATTTTTTTATTTATTAAATTAAGCTTGAGTACAATATTCACTAAAGCTCCAGAGAGACAATTAGTAATTCTATATAGATTTTAAGAATAACGTTCGAGATAAGGAATTTTTTGTAAAACATCACTATATTCACTTTTTATTGATAGAAAATTATTTTATCTGATAAATAGGGATTCTACCAAGTCTTTTTAAATTTAAGCACAATTCTATATTGAATTATCACTAACTCCTAAGTAATATTAGGATTCCTGAATTTATCAGCATGAAAGAAGTTACTTTTATTCAACATTAAGAAGTATTGGTTATTAGTTTATTAAATAAGCTTTATTTAAAATATGCAAATAATATAAAGAAACATAATTAATATAAGTATAATATTATTAAAAGGAAGCTCCATTAAGGTTGGCCTAAAAGCTTCCTAGACTATTCTTTTCAAACTTCTTAAATCATCACAAAAAAATCAGGTCTTCAAATATTCTTCTTAGTCCAAACTAAAATTAATATCTCTATATTTTGCAATCTATTTTAAAATAGATGATTCTATACGTATTAAGCTTTGTAGAGATCAATTGTAAGTACAATCAATTCATTCTTCAGTGCCCTCTTGCATTTTTTCAAGTACGATCAACGTATTTTGAAAAAGTACGCCAAAACCTCTGAAGTTGTTTGATTAAGTTTTTGAATGATAAATGGCTGCAATTAATGCATACTTTATTCGGTTATATTAGGGTTTATTTAGGGGTTTAATGTTTAAATGTTAGTAATTTAAGTAGTATATGCGAGGTTTGGAGTATGTTTATGACAGTGAGTATATAGATTTATTGTTTAAGTTGCGATATGGATGTGATGAATACAGTGAATAACTCAAATCTATTCTAAATTACACATCTCTAGCATGACAGCTACATAAATCTCCAGCTACAATTAGGTCTCACTGTCTATTGGCATTAAATTAAAAGAAACAGCATCTTGATTCTAAGCCTAAAAGACCTCTAAAATTTTAGCATCATGATATCGATTATCTTATAAATGATAAGACTCTTAATTACTGGGCTCACTTTTCTCTGGCCTAAAGAGCTGTGATGTTTCATCGCTAATTTCCTGAGCTTCAGTATCTGCTTAATCGATAGAGAACATATATAAAAATAATGGAATATCTTATAAGACAGTCAATCGCATTTAGAGATTGATTGACTTTAATGTTTCATTTTATAAGACTAATTTAAATTATGTATTCGATTAAATGCAGTGGTCTTAAGAGCATAATATAAAGTTCATACACGCTGATGAAGATGTATTTACATTCAATACCTTTATATAAGGTCTTGGTATAAAAGATATAGCAACATAGAAATATATGACTAAAAGGTTAAGGTGTAAACTCATGCTATTCTTGGTGGAATAAGTTAAGATAGTGGCCTTGAGACTTATGTTATTCAACCTCGTTTTATAAAGACTGAATAATATATTAAGTTCTTGTAATAACTCAGAGATAAGTACGCTGACTAAGAGATTATTCTATTCGTTGATAACTTGTCAGTTCATAAAATTAAAGTCTCAAGAAAAGAAAATGAAAGGCTAAACATAACACCTGCATTTAATGTTCCCTACAGTCCTCAGTTAAATGGAATTGATATATATAGGATGTTATTGAAAGGTCATTATAAGGAATTGCTGCTCTACCATATGATGCATAATTTAAAGATAGATACACTAGATTTTATTAAGAGTGCTGCTAAGAGAGTCAGCGATGATAAAGCGAAAGTTTCGCAAGAGAAGGGAGATTTTGTGTTATATAAATAAGTTTTAGATTTAAACTAATGAATAAATTCACATATTAAAGGGATTGGCTTCTCTTTATTTTTTTCTCTTCAGGCTTGCTTTGGCCTAAGTTTCTTCTCATAGTGCCAGCTCCTGCATCTTTGTTCATCTCCTCTTGCCTTTAGAAATCTTTGAAAAATCTCTTTGTAAATTCATGATTTACTTTTGACTTTCTCTCTGTTTAATTTGCTGCGCTCTTTCATCAAATATATAGCAAGGCCAGGTTTTTCTATAAAGTTAAATTTCAAAACTTCTATAGATAAATGGGTGCTTTTGAATTTCCTAGAGCCATGAGCCACTTATTTTAATACATTGCTTCTCTTTTTCTTAAGTAGAGATGCTATATCATTTCTTATGAGCTTCTTAAATAACTTCATTTAAGTATTCAGGTTTAAGAGTTGCAAGAACACCAAAGAAGAAGTTTCTCTCTGGCAACTTATTTGAGAGCTGTAGCTTTGATGGAAGGTAGAGAGCTACGTCCGGATCACTTATATTATCGTCATATAGGTTTGTTACTAAAATTTCAGGGTAGTTAGGTATCTCGATCATTCTTATTTTAATAGACTTAAAAGCTTTTTTCTCTTCACTCAGTAAGGCTCTAAAGAATGAAATTTTAGTTCCCTCTTTAGTTGGCAAGAATAACCCAACTATAATGGATTTATTAATCTTGCTTAAGAATTTACCTTGCTATAACAAATATCTATAGAGGTCTTCTTACTTCGAAATTTTCCTATTAAATCTTGAGATTAAATTCTCTTCATTGCATCATTCATAGACTCTATCTTGCTTCCTCTTTCTAGAAATGTTGATGAAATTTAAAATTATGGATATCCATTCTATGTTTATTAAAATCTTACTACTAAATAAGGAGAACCTACTGGAGGTCAACCTTGAAAAGATATGAGGAGAAGCATTGAAAACTTGCTCGAAGTTTCACAGATTGATTTCAAATTTTATCAATCTATCTCCATTATATTGCTCCTAATAATGTTTAATTATTTTAGGAGCTCCTCCAAATTTAGTTAAGACTTTATTAGGAGTTATATTTTAAGGTTAAAACTTAATTAGGAGCATATTTAATTAAAGCATTTTGAACAAATTTATCTCAAAATTAAGTTCAAAATTGATTTGGAGGACCTCCTAGAGAAACAAAACTTCATTAGGAGTATTTTAATTTACTAAAATGTATAAAATTCTCATAAAAAATGTCAACTTACAGTCTTTTATGGTTAGTTCATTTTCTTACCTCCCAGCAAAGAATCTACTAGAGTGTCTTATACTCTACTATTATAGTATACCTAGGTGGTTTTTATCATTATTATAATAAAATATATCAGCAAACTAAAATGAGCGCTAATCTTTTGAGAAGAGCGGCATTACTTGGAACAAGCCATTAAAAATTGCCATTCCAACAACCTTAAAAGGTAGAAACCAGAGACGCTTGTCCTAAGTGGGAGCCTACAAATATAAACTAATAAGTAGGTCATTAAAGAGAAAGAGTTAAGTGAGGAGGAAGTTAAACAACCCGTCAAAGAGCATTCAATATTACCAGTCAAAGTTGACTTTTAATGCAAAGAATAAAATAAAGTTTTCATCTGCAAGTCAACTTACAAGAGATATTTGAGATATATACACAACGATATGCCTAGGTTATATCTCAAGCATTAAAGAAGGAAGGATGGTAAGTACATCTTCGAGTTTTGTGAGAGACCATATTCTCTACAATAGACCTTAAAGTGCACATAAAGAAAAAGCACAAATAAACTTACTTTTTATATTCATGAACCTACAGGAAAAAGTTACTATAAAAAAGAATGTCAAAATATCCTCTCGAGTCACTTAGAGTTAAGGCAGATAAGTAAGTCTAAATGAGAAAGCTGTCAAGAACTTTCTTGTATCTGAGATGAATAAAATCATAGTAAAAATTTAGGCGATAGAGATTCCTATATTACATATTATTGACATCGATTCTTGCCTTGAAAGCTACCTCATCCTTAAGGAAAAAATAGATGAGAAAGTCATTACTGATGACTAATATGTTTACAAAAATATCCTTTCAATTAACTCTTTGCTGATGATAAGTACTAAATGGAATTTACTAATGAGTATTATGCTCTATAGAAGGCAAAGTTAAGGGAATTCAATCATATTATATAGTTAGATGCTATATTACTTGGCAAAGATCATGTAGCATATAGACTTCCTCTCCTCGAAATGACTTACAGAGATTTTTTTATCTGACAATAGATGCCAAAGACAAATTGGCTAGATCGTGCAACAGATAATTTAGGCAATAGAAGAGCTTCATAAACTTAGTTATGTACATAGAGACTTAAAGCCAGAGAATATCATAATTAAATTCCAGCCTCTTAGAGATTATAATATTGACTTCAACAGAGCTCAAGAGTGCAAGCCTCTGCATAAGGAAATGTATATGGCACTCCTAGATATTTCCCAGAAAAAGAATATTGGAGAGATTGAGACACTTGTTGGGATATTTGAGCTCTAGCAGTAATAATCATAGAGAGCGACATTCCCAGAGACAATTACTTTAGTTGTAATGGTGAGAGAGATTCTAAGTAAAGAATAAAGTAATATCTCGATAAAAATAAAATTAATTGAGGTCTCAGAGAGCTTGCATACATTTCTATTATTAAACCAAGTTCAGATAATTAAAATACAATAGAAACAATCAAACAGCAACTTAGAAAGATTAAATTTAGAGAACTCCAACATAACTCTAAGATTATGTTTGTGTGAAATATTTAAAAACCTCGCTTATTATATTCACTTAAATTAATAAAATTAAAACATTAAACCCCTACATAAACCCAATTAATAACCCGAATAAAGTATGAATCATTGTCTACTTTGATCAATCAAAAACTCAATCAAACTACTGAAGGAGTTTTGGGGTTTTAAATGCGCCTGTGCATACAACATAAATCACAACTTATTCAAGATCTATTTTGAAAGAATGTCTCGAAAGATTTAGCCAAAATCATAATTTATCGTCTTGTGATTCTTGATATAAAACTTTAATTAAAATTTAATTTTTAATGAGGTCTAAGTTCTGCTGTCAATTTTTTGTGCTTAAAGTCTCTTTAAATTCATCGAGATCTTATAACTGTTATGAGAATATGTTAGCTGTTTAATCTTAGGCAGCTATAAAGTATTATTGGGTAAATAATGAATTAATTAGTAGTTAAGGTAGTTAATTAACTATTAAGCGATTCAAATCTGCAAAATGTTGCGCCTTCTTCTCCTCTGCACCACTCACCCTTGTTCAAATAGTTAGACAATAATGTATTGATTTAACATTTGTCTTATAATGTTTTGAGAATCTGTCGTATCGAAGCCAATTAATATCAGAGGGCTAATTACTCTAAGACTCATCCATGCTTTTAACATTATTAGCATTAACTTACTATATAATATTAATAATTAATTCTAATATTTTTGTTTATAAAAAAAAATATTAGTATAAAACCATATGGTTCTTAATTATAAATGCATAAATAAAATATTAACACTCATTTTCTTTTCTTACTTGTTATTGTGAATTAATAAAAATTGATTTCAAAAATAAGTACTATATATTAAAAGAATTTATCTATAATTTCGTGGGGGGGTCTAACTCGTTCCACTCAATTTTTTAAATCCTAAGTCGGTACCACAAAAAAAAATATATTTTTCATTCAATAAAATCAAAATTATAGGAATACATTTGATTTGGGAATTAATAATTAATTAATAATATAATAAATTAGAATTGTGGCTGTTAACTTTTTGGAAACATAGACAACTCGGTATTAGCTCGATAGGGAATTCAAAATTAGCTGGACTTTACTATTGATGGTACCCTCTATCGCATCCCTAGAGCCAGATAACTTCAGTTTAATTTTTGGTGATTTGTTTAGTTGATTTTAATGCCAAAATTAAACTGAAGTTATCTGGCTCTAGGGATGCGATAGAGGGTACCATCAATAGTAAAGTCCAGCTAATTTTGAATTCCCTATCGAGCTAATACCGAGTTGTCTATGTTTCCAAAAAGTTAACAGCCACAATTCTAATTATATTATTAATTAATTATTAATTTCCCAAATCAAATGTATTCCTATAATTTTGATTTTATTGAATGAAAAATATATTTTTTTTTGTGGTACCGACTTATGATTTTGGGGTAAAAAAAATATTTTCTAATCTTACCGACTTAGGATTGAAAAAATTGAGTGGTACCGACTTAGATCCCCCCTCTAATATAAATATTTGAAGCAAGCAAAAATAATTAATCGTTACTTAAAATCATTTAATTATAAATTATTAAATTTACAATTAGTAAAAAAACTAAAGTTTTTATTAATCATAATTTATAATAAGAAATTGGTAAATTAAAATTAATAATTTTAAATCAAAATTGAAAACTTGTTAGACGAAGATAGAGCAAGATTACATTCACAATAATTTTGTAAGTTACATTTTAAATATTTGAATTTATTTTAATACTCTTCCAGCAAAACTATACATACTTGAAGATGACAGGACGAGGGTTCATCAAAGATCAGAAATATAAAAATAAGAAAAATTAATTAATGCAAATTGAGATATCTAAGAAGGAAAGAGGAAAAATAATAATGCTGCAATGTTTTTACATTTCTGTTAAAGTTAATCCTAATACTTAATTATGCAATTAATTTTCTTTAAGATTTAAAGTATTCCTCTTATTATTCATAATAAGAATTTTCCTTTTTGTAGTAATTTAATTAAAGTTTTTACCTTAAATTAATAAAGAGCTAAAAAAATACCTTAATTTTAAGCTTTTGTGATATTATTAATGGGTTTAGCAAAGTTCTAATTAGGATTAATAGAGAATGTAAGCCAATTAAAAAAATGAAAAAAAGAGATATTTAGATAAATGTCTTAAGCTAAGTAATGATATGTGTAACAAGATATATAAAGTCAAAGAAGCATTGGTTTATGCAAAATAATTAAAAATATAACAAAGAAATGCTTAAACTTTATGTAAAATTGATAATAGCTGATAATCATCAATATTGGTTCTTGCAAACATATAAGATATAATCCTGTTATAAAGTGTGTTGCATTAAACTTGCAAAAGTAGAATATCATCTTCAGTCATTCATTTTAGAAATAAAAGACATTTTGTCATAAGAATTTGTAGCACAAATAAACTAGTCTCTCTTCGTTAAGTGTATGGTAGACGTTAACATCTTCTAAGCATTGATTTTGGCTTGAAGTAAAGCTATCCTTTAAGGAGGGAGTAATCTAATTTTATATTTTTTTACAAGGCTTAAAGAAGACTACGTTAATGTGAAAATGATAAATTCGGGTTATTCATTATCTTCCATTTCAAACTTAATTTCTAAATTTTATAAGAATTCATTTGCTTCTCTGATTTGAAATAGATAACTGAAAAATAAAAATAATTTTAATTTTCTCTTTAAAATAAATTCTTAAATCTCTGTTTTGAGAAAATTGATCAGCATCTCGTCGGAAAAATTGAAATGCAAATATAAAAGAATGTAAAGAATTTAAGTTTAATTAAGCTGTAGCAATTCATTTTAGGCGAAACATAGTTGAAGCCTTGAAATGCTTGTTTAAAAGCTTAAGTTAAGACATTTTTCTCTATAAGCTAATGAGCATTTTAGAAATAGAACAATTAGAATTTTATTGTGTCATTTGATAAAGTGTCAAAAGTATTTAAAGCCCAAATTCAAGAAAAGGGAAAATAATACAAATGTTGCATCACATGCATCTCTATGATCACTTAAATATATGTAACATACCGTCTACGCCTTGCAAAGACTTATTTTCTCTCTTATTGACTATATTGCTCTGCCTATTAATCATCTCAAATCAAGCTCTCTATTAAACTTTAATATGGATGGATCTTTCGAGCTTAATGTGCTATCTCAACCCTTATTAGTTTAATATTTTATCTGAAGTTTGATAAGGCAGTGTAAAATCAGTCATTGGACGCAATATTCTAGTAGTTATTAAAGAAACTGCCTATATCTCATTATAACGTGCAAAGATGAATTAAGCAGAGATTGTATTCTTTTGAACTTCCCTGCTTTAATATCTTTTCAATTTCAACTCTCCTATAGTTTGTTTTGGAGCATGGGCTTTATTTGTTATTTTTAATTCTTATTTAATAAAGCGAGTCTTCTTTGCGAATTGCATTTAAAGATATAATCCTGTTAAAAGTGTGTTGCATTAAACTTGCAAAAGTAGAATTTCATCTTCAGTCATTCATTTTAGAAATAAAAGACATTTTCTCATAAGAATTTGTAGCACAAATAAACTAGTCTCTCTTCGTTAAGTGTATGGTAGACGTTAACATCTTCTAAGCATTGATTTTGACTTGAAGTAAAGCTATCCTTTAAGGAGGGAGGAATCTAATTTTATATGTTTTTACAAGGCTTAAAGAAGACTACGTTAATGTGAAAATGATAAATTCGGGTTATTCATTATCTTCCATTTCAAACTTAATTTCTAAATTTTATAAGAATTCATTTGCTTCTCTGATTTGAAATAGATAGCTGAAAAATGTTAATAATTTTAATTTTCTATTTAAAATAAATTCTTAGATCTCTGTTTTGAGAAAATTGATCAGCATCTCGTCGGCAAAAATTTAAATGCAAATATAAAAGAATGTAAAGAATTTAAATTTAATTAAGCTGTAGCAATTCATTTTAGGCGAAACATAGTCGAAGCCTTGAAATGCTTGTTTAAAAGCTTAAGCTTTTAAGAACATTTTTCTCTATAAGCTAATGAGCATTTTAGAAATAGAACAATTAGAATTTTATTGTGTCATTTGATAAAGTGTCAAAAGTATTTAAAGCCCAAATTCAAGAAAAGGGAAAATAATACAAATGTTGCATCACATGCATCTCTATGATCACTTAAATATATGTAACATACCGTCTACGCCTTGCAAAGACTTATTTTCTCTCTTATTGACTATATTGCTCTGCCTATTAATCATCTCAAATCAAGCTCTCTATTAAACTTTAATATGGATGGATCTTTCGAGCTTAATGTGCTATCTCAACCCTTATAAGTTTAATATTTTATCTGAAGTTTGATAAGGCAGTGTAAAATCAGTCATTGGACGCAATATTCTAGTAGTTATTAAAGAAACTGCCTATATCTCAATTATAACGTGCAAAGAAAAAAAAAAAAAAACAACAAAAAAAAAAAATAAAATAAAAAAAAAAAAAAAAAAAAAAAAAAAAAAAAAAAAAAAAAAAAAAAAACAAAAAAAAAAAAAAAAAAAAAAAAAAAAAAAAAAAAAAAATGATGAATTAAGCAGAGATTGTATTCTTTTGAACTTCCCTGCTTTAATATCTTTTCAATTTCAACTCTCCTATAGTTTGTTTTGGAGCATGGGCTTTATTTGTTATTTTTAATTCTTATTTAATAAAGCGAGTCTTCTTTGCGAATTGCATTTAAAGATATAATCCTGTTATAAAGTGTGTTGCATTAAACTTGCAAAAGTAGAATTTCATCTTCAGTCATTCATTTTAGAAATAAAAGACATTTTCTCATAAGAATTTGTAGCACAAATAAACTAGTCTCTCTTCGTTAAGTGTATGGTAGACGTTAACATCTTCTAAGCATTGATTTTGACTTGAAGTAAAGCTATCCTTTAAGGAGGGAGGAATCTAATTTTATATGTTTTTACAAGGCTTAAAGAAGACTACGTTAATGTGAAAATGATAAATTCGGGTTATTCATTATCTTCCATTTCAAACTTAATTTCTAAATTTTATAAGAATTCATTTGCTTCTCTGATTTGAAATAGATAACTGAAAAATAAAAATAATTTTAATTTTCTCTTTAAAATAAATTCTTAAATCTCTGTTTTGAGAAAATTGATCAGCATCTCGTCGGCAAAAATTGAAATGAAAACATAAAATAATGTAAAGAATTTAAATTTAATTCAGCTGTAGCAATTCATTTTAGGCGAAACATAGTCGAAGCCTTGAAATGCTTGTTTAAAAGCTTAAGCTTTTAAGAACATTTTTCTCTATAAGCTAATGAGCATTTTAGAAATAGAACAATTAGAATTTTATTGTGTCATTTGATAAAGTGTCAAAAGTATTTAAAGCCCAAATTCAAGAAAAGGGAAAATAATACAAATGTTGCATCACATGCATCTCTATGATCACTTAAATATATGTAACATACCGTCTACGCCTTGCAAAGACTTATTTTCTCTCTTATTGACTATATTGCTCTGCCTATTAATCATCTCAAATCAAGCTCTCTATTAAACTTTAATATGGATGGATCTTTCGAGCTTAATGTGCTATCTCAACCCTTATAAGTTTAATATTTTATCTGAAGTTTGATAAGGCAGTGTAAAATCAGTCATTGGACGCAATATTCTAGTAGTTATTAAAGAAACTGCCTATATCTCAATTATAACGTGCAAAGATGAATTAAGCAGAGATTGTACTCTTTTGAACTTCCCTGCTTTAATATCTTTTCAATTTTAACTCTCCTATAGTTTGTTTTGGAGCATGGGCTTTATTTTTTATTTTTAATTCTTATTTAATAAAGCGAGTCTTCTTAGCGAATTGCATTTATAGATATAATCCTGTTATTAAAGTGTGTTGCATTAAACTTGCAAAAGTAGAATTTCATCTTCAGTCATTCATTTTAGAAATAAAAGACATTTTCTCATAAGAATTTGTAGCACAAATAAACTAGTCTCTCTTCGTTAAGTGTATGGTAGACGTTAACATCTTCTAAGCATTGATTTTGACTTGAAGTAAAGCTATCCTTTAAGGAGGGAGGAATCTAATTTTATATGTTTTTACAAGGCTTAAAGAAGACTACGTTAATGTGAAAATGATAAATTCGGGTTATTCATTATCTTCCATTTCAAACTTAATTTCTAAATTTTATAAGAATTCATTTGCTTCTCTGATTTGAAATAGATAGCTGAAAAATGTTAATAATTTTAATTTTCTATTTAAAATAAATTCTTAAATCTCTGTTTTGAGAAAATTGATCAGCATCTCGTCTGCCAAAAATTGAAATGCAAATATAAAAGAATGTAAAGAATTTAAGTTTAATTAAGCTGTAGCAATTCATTTTAGGCGAAACATAGTTGAAGCCTTGAAATGCTTGTTTAAAAGCTTAAGCTTTTAAGAACATTTTTCTCTATAAGCTAATGAGCATTTTAGAAATAGAACAATTAGAATTTTATTGTGTCATTTGATAAAGTGTCAAAAGTATTTAAAGCCCAAATTCAAGAAAAGGGAAAATAATACAAATGTTGCATCACATGCATCTCTATGATCACTTAAATATATGTAACATACCGTCTACGCCTTGCAAAGACTTATTTTCTCTCTTATTGACTATATTGCTCTGCCTATTAATCATCTCAAATCAAGCTCTCTATTAAACTTTAATATGGATGGATCTTTCGAGCTTAATGTGCTATCTCAACCCTTATAAGTTTAATATTTTATCTGAAGTTTGATAAGGCAGTGTAAAATCAGTCATTGGACGCAATATTCTAGTAGTTATTAAAGAAACTGCCTATATCTCAATTATAACGTGCAAAGATGAATTAAGCAGAGATTGTACTCTTTTGAACTTCCCTGCTTTAATATCTTTTCAATTTCAACTCTCCTTTTGTTTGTTTTGGAGCATGGGCTTTATTTGTTATTTTTAATTCTTATTTAATAAAGCAAGTCTTCTTAGCGAATTGCATTTATAGATATAATCCTGTTATAAAGTGTGTTGCATTAAACTTGCAAAAGTAGAATTTCATCTTCAGTCATTCATTTTAGAAATAAAAGACATTTTCTCATAAGAATTTGTAGCACAAATAAACTAGTCTCTCTTCGTTAAGTGTATGGTAGACGTTAACATCTTCTAAGCATTGATTTTGACTTGAAGTAAAGCTATCCTTTAAGGAGGGAGGAATCTAATTTTATATGTTTTTACAAGGCTTAAAGAAGACTACGTTAATGTGAAAATGATAAATTCGGGTTATTCATTATCTTCCATTTCAAACTTAATTTCTAAATTTTATAAGAATTCATTTGCTTCTCTGATTTGAAATAGATAACTGAAAAATGTTAATAATTTCAATTTTCTATTTAAAATAAATTCTTAAATCTCTGTTTTGAGAAAATTGATCAGCATCTCGTCAGCAAAAATTGAAATGCAAATATAAAAGAACGTAAAGAATTTAAATTTAATTAAGCTGTAGCAATTCATTTTAGGCGAAACATAGTCGAAGCCTTGAAATGCTTGTTTAAAAGCTTAAGCTTTTAAGAACATTTTTCTCTATAAGCTAATGAGCATTTTAGAAATAGAACAATTAGAATTTTATTGTGTCATTTGATAAAGTGTCAAAAGTATTTAAAGCCCAAATTCAAGAAAAGGGAAAATAATACAAATGTTGCATCACATGCATCTCTATGATCACTTAAATATATGTAACATACCGCTACGCCTTGCAAAGACTTATTTTCTCTCTTATTGACTATATTGCTCTGCCTATTAATCATCTCAAATCAAGCTCTCTATTAAACTTTAATATGGATGGATCTTTCGAGCTTAATGTGCTATCTCAACCCTTATAAGTTTAATATTTTATCTGAAGTTTGATAAGGCAGTGTAAAATCAGTCATTGGACGCAATATTCTAGTAGTTATTAAAGAAACTGCCTATATCTCAATTATAACGTGCAAAGATGAATTAAGCAGAGATTGTACTCTTTTGAACTTCCCTGCTTTAATATCTTTTCAATTTCAACTCTCCTATAGTTTGTTTTGGAGCATGGGCTTTATTTGTTATTTTTAATTCTTATTTAATAAAGCGAGTCTTCTTTGCGAATTGCATTTAAAGATATAATCCTGTTATAAAGTGTGTTGCATTAAACTTGCAAAAGTAGAATATCATCTTCAGTCATTCATTTTAGAAATAAAAGACA
>ARYC01000477.1:0-18666 GCA_000711775.1 Oxytricha trifallax | reverse complement strand
ATTATTGTACAAGAGAGACTTAATTTTATAATAGTTAAATTTTAGTTATTTTATACAGACTATTTTTGCATTCAACAATGCTTAGTACTTTACATTTGACGATTTGATGGAATTGGATCAGAATTCACTTAATCGTATAAACCATCTTCAAATGCCTCGTTTCAATTTAATCATTTGGCAAGAGAAATTTTTACAATTTCATTCTATTTTAAGCAAAAGAAATTTAGAAAAATAGAAAAGCTCCATAATTTTGGTTAAATTTTTATGTTGAGGAAATATACGAAGACTTAACAAAGATGACTATAAAAGACACACTAGAGAAATGGGCTAAAATCTTCAAGACTAATTCATAAATACTTCAAAATTTGGGAAGGCAATTTATCAAAGAAAGAAAATATGAAGCTATGGTCAAGGCCTACTATAATTGTTTTAAATTTATTTTATTAAAGAAATTACTGAGATTGAATCTTTAAAACGATAATATTTCATAGTTTTATAGCTTTCTAAGTATTGCAACATAGTTTTTCCACCACCCCCACCAATTAAAAATACAGATGGTTAATTGGAATTTCAACTATTAAGCGAGTATAATTAAAATGGGGAGACTGTTAAAATAAAATCAAAAAAGAGATCAAATTAAATTATGATCATCTCAATACACAAGAGTAGAGATCAAACAGTCACTATTTTGAATAAAGTTTGAATATATCCTTACTTAAATTTAATTAACTATTCAACTAACTAAAATGGAATTTTTCTTTTTTTATCAACTTTTCTGATTTTTTCTATTTCTTGTTCATCGATCAAGTAGATGCTGAAGTGATCTTTAGAATTTTTCATAATTTTCATAGATATCTTCAGGGTATCTTCAGGGTATCTTCAGGGTATCTTCAGGATATCTTCCTCAAAAAATTAAAGTGTGGAGAGTGTGGAGAGTATGGAGTGTGTGGAGGCCAGCATCACCAACAATAGTATAAATATCTCTAATAATCTCAAAATCAAGCATTATTATGAGTCTGGTTGAAATTCTAGAGAATTTCAAAATTTTAGATCACTCATTTTTTCTTTGTTTTCATCAACATCATCTCCTTCACCATCTTCAACATTAGTTATCACATCTAAGAATTTTAGAAAAACAAGATGTTGTAGAAAAATCCCAGACTCATAATAATGCTTGATTTTGAGATTATTAGAGATATTTATACTATTGTTGGTGATGCTGGCCTCCACAGCTCTCCACACTCTCCACACTTTAATTTTTTTTAGGAAGATATCCTGAAGATACCCTGAAGATACCCTGAAGATATCTATGAAAATTATGAAAAATTCTAAAGATCACTACAGCATCTACTTGATCGATGAACAAGAAATAGAAAAAATCAGAAAAGTTGAGAAAAAAAGAAAAATTCCATTTTTAGTTAGTTGAATAGTTAATTAAATTTAAGTAAGGATATATTCAAACTTTATTCAAAATAGTGACTGTTTGATTTCTACTCTTGTGTATTGAGATTACCATAATTTAATTTGATCTCTTTTTTGATTTTATTTTAACAGTCTCCCCATTTTAATTATACTCGCTTAATAAACAAATGGAGAAATTTGGACCTTCCCAATATTAATTTTGTAAAAGATAAAAAAAGTGGAAGAATTAAATAGCTTAACCAAAATATTGAGTTCAAGAAGATCTTTATACTAGTTTATTATTAAACCCATTTTTATTCAATTTTAATGCATAATATTAATTGTCTTTATGGACTGTGCCACATTTTACAAATTCCCTTCTCCAAAATTATCATATTACGAAGAGGAAACTCGAAAGAGAGAATACCTTTATTTATTGAGAAGTGAAATAAAAGAATTGATAATAAGCGACTTCTATGAAAAAGATCTTGAAAATGTTAAATTAACAAAGCCTAAATTAGAGGAGTTGATAGATAACTTTTGCATTGACTCCAGGGCATACCTACTTGGTTTGGAACTCAAAGATGAAATTCCATTTGATGAAGCCAAGATAAAGATGCTCATGATTAATTATTCATTCGCAAATTGATTCTTAAAAGAAATTATCTGTGAACATTCAATTTTATATAATATTCTGATAATGAATAAGGTATATGAGTCTTAAAATTTCAACAATAATGAGATTTATGATTACTAAAAACTAAGCCTAGAAAATCAAATGAGGATGTCTTACATCAAATATTACTTTAGAGCATTATATTTGAAAAAATATGACACAGGCTTTGCAAGAATACTTATCATCAATATAAAACCACCAACAGTGCTTAAAATTAAAATTAATACTAAAAAAGATTATTTTTTAAGCTTCACCCATAAGCATTAAATTACCATAGAATCAATAAGAGAGCTAGGATCGCCTTAAAAATTAATGAACGCAAAGAGCTTTAAGACATAACTGATTTACAACAATTTTATGAAAAATATACTTAACAAATGAAAAATCTTGGCAAACATGATGCTTAAGATTTAGAACAGGAGACATTTTATCATTAAAATAGATCAGAAAACCTATAAAATGATGAAATTAAGACTAAGCATTAATTGCGCATGATTAAAATGAAATAGAAACCAGAAGTTTAATATGATATTGACGTGGGCTAGGAGTACTACCCAGAGTATAAATTTATCATAAAATACACAAAAATATTGGAATATTTTAAGAATGAGCAATACTATGAGTGTTATAAAGAAAGTGCTGCTGTGCTGGAAAGCTGGGAATTAGTGGAATTTAACAAGAGAGAAATTAAAATTTAATTAATAGTAATGCTAATACCATAATTTTGCTTTTATGAAATGTACTTGTCTGAAGTAAATTAGAAAGCTGCTTAATGCTTAATCAAACTTAAAGAACCAGCCCCTGTAAATTATTTAACAAATAGTTAAAATTTTAAATGGAACCCAAGTCTTATTTCGCACAAAAAAGAATTTTGGCTCTTTGGGGTTTTAGGGTAATTAATTATGGTGCGGAAATAAATTGCAGATTCTGTAAAAAATTTAGTGATTTAAAATCTTATTTTTGGGGAGGGTCTGAAAGAATTAAAATAAATACCAAAAGAAATGTTGGATCTCACTGAAGAAGAATACCAAGCGCTTGTAGTGTAATACTACAAATATTATTCATTTTCTTCTGATGTTACTCTGGCAAAGTATATTTAGTACTTGAAAAAGCAGGAGACTTAGACGAATTAATAATTTCGTTCAGAAGGAGTAATTCAAATTAGAAACAGAGTAAACGTAGCAAAACTACTGAATTTACACAGAATTGAACCTAAACTATAGAGTAGATGAGCTGCAAAAGAAATTTAGTCAAATAATTTATAGTAACTTATTTATAAATTTTACAATTTAATTGATAAATTTGAGTATTTTGTGAGATACTGGTTGAAATGGTCTAAGAATGATGCAATTCAAACATTGATGATGCTACCAGATCCCTTCACAACAGACTTCAATCATATGCTTGATAGCATCGTTCAGAAATTTTAACAAAAATTAAAATAAACACAAGAAAGTATAAGTCTTTAAGGTCATAAAGATTTGTAGAAGGCTACTAAATAAAAATAACTAAAACAAGACCAAAAAGAGAAATAATAGCAAAAATAATTAAAACGATGAAAAAAGAAAAATACATATATTTTAATTTATTAAATCTATTTTTGCCTATAATTTTATTCTGCCAAAGTTGCAGTAAAAAATAAGATTATTAATTTAATTAAGACTTTTTATAATTTTTATTACTTTCAAAGATAATTTCAATACATTCGATGTAATTGAAGCTTTTATAACAAAATTAAAGTGTTTTCCAAAGAATTTTTTATTATTAATTTAGTTTAGAATAATATTTGCTCTGACTGAGATCCCCTAAACCAAGACCCTCCTTATTTGCTTATTAATTTTTTTAGTTTCAATAAAATTATTTTAAACTTCTAAACCTTTTTATATAAAAATGATTGCCCAATGTGCACTGATTATGAATAATTACTTTTATTTGATAAGCCTTTCTACTATCGTAAATTATTTTTGTTACATGCCCCAATAAGAAAAAAATTAAATTAAATTACATTTATCTTATAATAAATAGATTTTTATTGACAAATCTTAATTTTTTTGACTCAAATTATTTCATGCTTAAATCATCTTAACTTGATTAAATATTATTTATTAGTTGATTATTTATATAAAATTTTCTTCATTCATATTATTTTTTATTAAATTAAAACTTTCAAATGATAAAATTAATAGCTAAATAGGCTTACTTTTTTATTTAATGTAATAACAATTAAAAATGAATATATAAATTTAAAAGACACTAATTTACTACTAATAATTTGATTAAATATAAAATAAGTTCAAGGAATTATCAAAGAAATGAATGAAAAAATAAATTAAAAAATATATCACACTAATTATTAATATTGAGATTATTAAAGGCATGAAATTATTTTAAGTAAAATTAATTTTTTTATTTATAAATTAAAATTTATTCAATAAAAGATAAATGTAATTTTAATATAATTATTTTCCTATTTGAACATCCAAACAAAAAGTTTGAAGGATGCAATGAAGCTTATCGAATAATAAATATTATTCGTAATTTTAACAAGTGTATACTGGGCAGGTAAATAAAATTAGGATTGAGGTTTAGAAGCCTAAAATAATGTAAATTAAAATAATATAATAAAATAACTTATAAAAATTGAATAATGGAGAGGGGTTCTCACAAATTCTTATATAAAATATCATTTTCTAATTATAAATGATTCTGGGAGGACAGAAGAAGATGGAAGGTTGTGGCGAGGCTGGGAGGCTTTATCAATGCTGGAAGGTCCTATCGATAATGAGAGGCAAGAATCGCATTCAAATTACACAAACATCGTCGACAGAAGTAGAGCAATTTATTTAATTTTATCATTATTATTTTGCTCAAATTTTTATTGATTAAAGTTGCTTTTCAAGAAAAAATGTAAATTAATTCATATTATCAGACATTCACCTCTAAATATTAAAATACAACATTTAAGATTTTAGTTTTCTTTCCGAAATAATTATACTTACTATATAAATAAAAAGAAAAATGGAATTAATTCACAACTAATAACTGTAAGCGCACCAGAATCAGTTTACAATCTCTCAGTAGAATTCAACCCCATAAACTATAGAAAGATCTTAAGTTAAATAGTAATTTGATCCAACATAGGCATTATAAAACCCCTTGATTCATTTAAGACTGAAAATAAGGGTAAATTGATAAGGAAATGAATAAAGTACAGATTAATATAATTTATAGTGGTTGATTGATGGAAAATTGTTATCTTGTTGGCGAAAATTTTTAGAGATGCCCAAAAATTAATTTTAATTGGTTGAGATGGTTTTCGTTTTAAAGTTTAATGATCCTAGTAATGTTTTTAATATTGCTGGAATCAATTTTAATTTCTGATCAGATAATAATCTTTAATCAATATATTATTCTAATTATTTCTATTTTAGCAATTAAACTTGATCTGTTTATTCTTAACGCCTTATTTCCATTCTTAAATGAATCATGGGCCGTATTTAGTGTATTTTTAAAATTAATTGGCTTAGCAACGACATTAATCGTAATATACAACACTTCGGTAGAAATTTGGCTAAAACCTCTCAAATTCTTTTTATTAATATGGTTCTAAAATAACAAAAACAGCAAATAACAATAAAAATATGAGGAAGTTAATGTCTGCAGATTCAACTTATGTTTATAGCAACAGTAACCATTAATAGTAGTCTTTTTCCCAGCAGTAAAATAACAATTCACTGCTTGATAGTGTAAATTAACTGCAATTTTTTATGAAATAAAATGGGTAAAATAAGCATTAAAAAATTTAAAGTGCAGTGAGGACAGTCAAGAAGTTATAGAGTGTACCTTGGGTTTATGATACTGGAAATGCTTATTCAAGTATCTAGTAGAATAAATAGAGTATATTTAAGTCCCCTTTACAGAAAAGATTAGCAGGTGCTGTCTCGAAAAAGTTCAATTCAATTGATAGGAGAATTGGCAATAATCAAAACCCCAAAACCCCTTAATGAGTTTTATATGTGTTTAGATTGATGAGGGTAATGTTGGGAATTAGGGTTTATTTATGTTAGGAAGCATCATTTTTGCTCTATTTATGGAAATATGGAAGTTTTATATGATCAATCTTTTTATTCTTAACTTATATCATTTCATTATTATAAGTATTATATAACATTTTTAAATGAAAATGATAAGGTTGAGGTACATTTATTTCTTTTTTACATTTTTTTCAAAAGTTTTTACTATTCCTCATCAGTTTTATCATATTAGATGATTGCATCTTATTATAAAATTGGCATTTATGATCAAATATTTTTAAAGTTTTAAATATTTTTCAAAATCAATTCAACACTTTTATATATTATAGCTAGAGTTCTTTATTATCATATTTTTTTCCAATAGAAAAAAGTTTGGTAACATAAGTAAAATTTAAATAAAAAATAAGCATAAAATGAGTGATTTTAAGGTGATTAATATTTACAGTCATGTAATGTTTAAGTTCCAGAAGTGTTATATGTGGATATCAATATTAAAATTTTGTATTTATAATTTCTATATATTTTAAGACACCTATTAAATATGGGTATCTAATAGGAGGTCAACCCTCGATAGAGAAATAGAGAAAGAAAGTAAAAACTGCAACAAGTTTCAGAGATGGATTTCCATTTTAACCAATAAAATTCCATTAAATTAGTACTAAATTTGTTTTAATTTAATTAGTACCGGTACTAAATTTGTTATGTTTTAATTGGTTCCATTTTAATAGTACCAAAACTAAATTAGTACCTAGTTTTAAATTAATGAGGTTTTAATGGAAAAGTTCCAAAATGGTTCAAAACCTAATTGGTACCAGTACCAAACCTGATTTATTCGAAATTAGTACCAAGGAATTTCAAAAAATGGAGTCTCAAGAAATTGTAAGAATTAGATTTCATTAAATTTAGATAGTCAAGTTAAATAAGTAAAGTAAACAAAAAATGCAATTTCATTTAAATTTTCTTAGTTAATAAATATCTACATAACATTTATATAGATGTAGAGATGATGAATTATAAAAGAATAACAATCTCCATCTTAAAAACAAAAAATTACATTGAATATAACATAAAAAATAAAATAAATCAAAAAGAAACCCTAATCCCCAACATTACCCTCATCAATCAAAACACATATAAAACTCATTAAGGGGTTTCGGGGTTTTGAATGACAGTTACATACCTGATGCTAGAATTAGCAGTTCTTCTGGTGTGTCTACTCGAAACTTCTTTGACAAAAATATTTCATTCTAGGACATGAATAATTAAAAATTTGAATGTTTTTATGGTGTTAATTTAAAGTAAAAGCAGCATTTAATCTGAGAAAGGCAATGCAACAGAAACATGAAAAAATATCTAGCACAAAATTTAAGAATAAAACCATTAGTAAAAATATCAGATAAAATTATCTCAGCATTTGAAAAATAATATTTTAGGAATACATTTAAATTCAAAAACCAGTTAAAATTATTTTTTTAAGAATTATAATACGTTGCAGTTAACTTTGTCCAAACTTAGAAATGTAGTGCTTGATGGATAGAGAATTCAAAAATAAGCTAGAATAATTTTTATTGGCGGTACCATTTTTATCTCATCCCTAAATCGAGGGAAATTTACTAATTTTGTGAGATTTGTTTAGCTTAATTAATGCCAAAACTAAAGTCGATTAATCAAGCTCCAGCGATAAAATAGTACAGACAATTCTCTATCAAATAACACCCAAATTTTATAGATTAGAAGAATTTAATTTCCTCGAAAAGAAATTATTAATTCATTAATTATAAGTATATTTCCCAAATAATATGTAGTACTACAATTTCATGTTAAAGCAGTAATAAATAATAAACTAAGCAAAAAATGAAGGACAACAGTAAAATCCTTCTTAATCAAAAGAAACTACGGCAACAAGCAAGAACACAGCAAAAACAAATGAATTGATTAATAATTCTTTATTAGATGGAGAAGGTTCAGTGATGACGGGTTAGGGAGTTTCAACTTCAATTATAAAAGATTTTCTGAGCGAATTACAAAATTAAAAACTGGATAAAAATTGGAGTATCTCAGAAGCAACTGTAACCATTAAAAAGCTTCTATTCAGAAAAAGCATAAAAAATATACATGTACTATTATATAAATTATTATGGGAGGAATACATTTGAATTTGGAAAATTAATTATAATTAATTTATAAATTATTAAAATTTGTGACAGATACTTTTCTGGGAACTTCTTAAAACATGCAAAATATGGTAATTTATAGAAATAGAATTTGAAATAAGCTAGAATTTAAAATTTGGAGTACCCATCTATCGAATTCCTGAGGAGAGCTAACTCGACTATAATTTTGGGTTTTTGTTTAAATTATTTTGATGACAAATTTAATTGGGCTTAATTAAAAATTAAATTCAATTTAATTTGCTTCTTTGAGATAGAGGTTCTCAGAAAATATTAAAATTCAGCTGATTCTAAATTATCTATCTAGAAAGTACCATCATTTATATGTTTCCAGAAAGCTAACTGCCTCTAATTTAATTTATTTTGACTTATTTTGATTTTTCAAATTCAATATATATTATTAAAATATTAGGATTTCCTGTCGGGTAAAACATGTAAATGCAAGAAAACTAATATGAATAAAATAGCAAGAATTAGTTACTGCCCAATTTTTCACTAAAGAAATTAAGTTAACAATAAATGCAGGATCAAATCTATAGTACTGGATAAACCTTGACAATCAAGAAATAAAGTAAGAAATAACATGCTAAACAAGAAATGAACCAAAATGACTAGCTGCCTTTGCTCAACAAATTTCTCCCATATACTAACTAAGGCTTAATATTTAATTTTTAATAGGAGTAGACGAGGAAGATGAATTTGCATGTGAAGCTACAATTTTAGCCCCTAAATTAGTACTCTAAAAAGTTACTATAATATATTCATATTTATTTCAATGTTATAATATATTATACTGAATACAAGACTAATGTTAAAAAGATTCATCCAAAAAAATGTGATTTGATTGACCTCTTACTCAATAAAAAATTGCTAGAAGTATAATGGTCAAAATACGAAGAATAGCAATCAAACAAATTTGAATTACAAAAATATAGTAAATTTATTGTTAATCATAACTGTCTCTTAAATTCATGTGTTTATTTAGAGTATAATATAACTTAAAGATTAGAATATCTCCTTAATAATTAGTTTTAAAATTTGCTTAAAATTAAAAAATTATCATATCACTATGATAGAGTCTATTTTTTTTATTTTTATAGATTTTTTTTTTGCAATGCTATAAAAGAAATAGATTCGTTTAAAAAATTAAATTTACTAATTAAAAGATTTTTTTATTCTATGTTGATGTAAAAATTAAGATTTAATAACCTTTATTATTGTAATTTTTAATAATATAATTATATTCTTTCAATATTCAAAATCCCAAAACCCCTTTATGATTTTTGATGTATTTTTATTGAAATGGGTAATGCTTTGGATTAGGGTTTCATTCGGAGACGAGGGGGGTTAATTGTATTTTTATTTCCTAATGTAATTGTATTTTAATATTTTTGTGTTAGTAATTCCATGTCACTTCAACTTTTACAAATATTGAATGCTTAAAAAATAAATTTGCTAATTATTATTCATAAATTTTTTGTAATCTTCAATCTCGATGTTCTTTGTTATTTCTATCAATTAATAGATATAATTATTTTTATTTGAGTTGCTTTTCTTATAAATGATAATCCCAAATATTTTTGTTAATGTTAAGCGGGGTTCTTCAAAATAGTTTAAATTTTTTACAGAAAAAAAAATATTTTTTTTTAATTTTAATATTAATTTGCTTATAAAATGAAAATTAAACATAATGTTAACATCCTAAAATAAATTGAAATTATATTGGAATTCCTCTTAATTAAATCATTGATTAAATAGGTAATAATTTAATGGGGATCATACAAACTGCCAACATTACTTAAATTTTATATTTAAAACTTGCTTACACTTTAAAAACTTCATTCGTAGAAAATTTTATTTGGCCCATATAAAAATACTTTATTAAAGTGAAATTATTATCGATTTTGAAATACACTATTTTAAGATTGCTATAAAATTTTGCTCATTTACTTCAAAGATATTAATAAAATGGATAAATTTTTTTTAAAAAAAAATTTTCATCTAATCTACAATAATTATATTAATATAATTAACTAATAACAGAAAGTCAAGAAAACCTGTTCTATTATAATTTCCTCAAACAGTTTATCAAATCTAAATTATTCCATAAAGTAAAAGTCATTAATAAATGGACATTAATGTTTTAAATATGTTTTTTTTTTCTCCAAAATATCAAAATGATTAATGAATGAAATTTCTTGTTTACTAAAATTAATGATGAAATTGATTGTTTAATAAATATTGAAAAGAATTTTATAAAAATTAACAGATCCATTTAGAATTCTTAAACATATATCAAAAGATATTTACACATTTGTTATGCACAAATTGTTCTCTCATAAATACTTTTTTATTATAAAAATAAGCATGAATAAGTTGCTACATAACCAAAAAACTCAAAATAAACATCATTAAAATTCAATTAAATCAAATAATCAAGTCATGAAGGGTTTTGGGAATCTTGATTGGTGGGTAGAAGAAAGGCATTCATTAGAAATAATAAAATCTAATATCAGATATTGAGAGGGATCCAGAGCTTATAGTTGAAAGAAAACATTAGAATTTATTCAACAAGCATAGGCATTAACAAAACAAAATATATTTCGGCCATATTAATGTATTAGTCTTTTGAACATTAAATAAATTTGTTAATTGGAATGATTTGATATTTGCAGAAGATTCAAATAAGATTGTATGGCCTAGATTATGTCAAGTTTTCCAGGATTTATATAAAATTGATAAAATCAAGATATCATTGATGGCCTCACAGTTTATCAATTAAAATAATAAAATATTTATCAATAAGTTTCAACACATTATTTTTGAGGATGAAGTTGGAATAAATAACTAGGGAAACACATTTGATGAAATGTCAAGAAAGATTTATGAAAAAGCTCAAAGATTAAAAGACTCAAATTATAACAATAGATTTGAAGATAAAATTAAGTATTTGCTTCTTGAAAGGTCAGACAAGTACCATAATATTATTTTTAAGCATACATATAAATGCAATAATAGATTTTATTCACAAAATATTATGAGTTTGTAGCCATTAGCTATGGGTGCAGAAGCAGCTGTATATCGTATTAAATCCTACGATAGGAAGGAATTAGTTGCCAAATGCACATTGGTCGACATTAAAAATGTCAATAAATCTGAAAAACAAGAGAAAAAAGCTCATTAACAATTCTTGCATATAATATAAGAGACTCAATTATTGGCTTTGATTAAGCACCCTGATTATATTTGTAGAATTGAGGATGAGTTTATCAATTATTTCATTTTTGATTGGCTATAAAATTTAGTGCAATATGACGATGCTATTTTTATAATCACATTTGACAGGCAGACTGAAATAATCAAAGAGTATGTAGTTGTACTAGAAAAGGCTAATCACTCATTATCTGACATTTTAAATCTTTGGAATGATAGAGACATACCTAATCTTTAAATTATCATTCTTTTATTAATTACAATTTTTATCCAGCCAATGAACACTATTGTGATGAAAACTCTTGTATATAATTTACAGAACAATGGAGGCGATGGAGTATCTACACCAGTAAAGTGTTTACTTTGGCGATATGAAACCACAAAATTTACTTATTTTTAAGGACTATATGGTAAAATTAGGGGATTTTGGAATATCTATTAAGAAAGATCCATACAGATAGGATTCTTACCAATTAAGAGGAGTTACGGAACATTATTGTACAAGAGAGACATCATATTTGAATGTACTATATATTTTCTTTGTAATAACATTTAGTTAATAAATAGCATAAGAGACTATTTTTGCATTTAACAATAGTAAGAACTTTCGTTTTGAGGAATTAATGGAGCTAGATAAAATATCATTATTATTAACTATCTAAAGATGTCTTTAATCAATAAAGTCCTTTGGAAAGAGAAATTTAAAAGTTGTGTATATATATTTTTCTTTTTTTTAATAAAAATTTAAATTTGTTTGTTGAAGAAGTATATTAAGACTTGACAGAATAATCAATAAGAAATACCATAGATAAATGGGCAAAAATTTTCAAAATAAACTCTTAAATACTGTAAAATCTAGGAAGACAATTTATTAAAGAAAGAAGATACGAGGCTATGGTAAAAGCTTACTATAATAACTATGAAATAGATATGTCTTAATTATTTGATTAAAATACTTATAACTCTCAAAATATTGCAACATTGTTTTTCCACCACCTCCTCCTTTCAAGAACACAGATGCACAGCTAGAATTTCAACTAAATAAATGGAGAGAATTAGACCTTCCCAATATTAGCTTTTTAAAAGATAAGAAAAACGGTAGAATTAAGGAGCTTAATCAAAATATCGAATTCAAGAAAATCTTAATTATAATATACAAAAATTCCATCTAAATATATTATTTAATAAGAATCTTCATGGATTGCTACATTTTACAAATTCCTTCTCCAAAATTATGCTATTATGAAGAGGAAACTCGAAAGAGAGAATACCTTTATTTATTAAGTGTCCGGTAGAACCGCCCCCTCCCATAAACCTTTGTACTCCATTCACTCTTACTCCATGCAACCGCAATTTCTCCTATTGCATCAAATGTCGATGTATCCCATTGCTCCCTGTAGCCCTCAATCGCCCCATGTACCTATGAAGCACACTGTACCCCCCAAAATTAAACAATTATATAAAACTAGTCATTAGGTTCTCAATCACTCTCCTTATTTATATCTCGACGTGATACCTCTATTTAATAAAAAGAATATAATAAAAATTCCTTTTTCCTTAATTTTTTTCCTACTCTACTACTATAGTATTTTATTTTTTTATTATTTGACACTTATTCCGTCAATTTTAAATCAAAACCCCAAAACCCCTTAATGAGTTTTATATGTGTTTTGATTGATGAGTGTAATGTTGGGGATTAGGGTTTTTTTTGGTTTTAAGCTTTATTTTCACTCTTGTTATGAAATATAAGTTTTTTATGATTATTTTTTTTATATTCAACTTGTATTTTTTCATGTTTATGTATATATTATAGTATATTTATTAAAAAGATAAATTTGATTTACATTTTTTACATTATTTATCAATTTTACTGATCGTTTTTTGGAAATTTGATGATTGCTTCATTTCAAAAATTTGGCATTCATGTACATGTACAATTGTTTTTGAAATTTTAGTCATTATGTACTTTCAAATAAAATTCAATGCCCTCATTTGTTTTAGCTTACGTTCTTTATTATTATCAAATTTTCATCGAATACAAAAAAAATTGTAAACGTAAGTATTTTATAAAAATATGCATAAAATGAGTGGTTTTAAGGTGATTATTAGCCACAATAATGCAATCATGTGATAATTTAGTTCTAAAAGCATTATAAAATGATATCAATCTTAAAGTTTTATTTTTATAATTTCTATAATTCTTAGACACCTATTAAAATATGAGAATCTTATATGAGATCAACCTTGTAAAAATAAGTGGAGAAGCTGGCAGAAGCTGTAACAAACTTCAAAGATGGAGCTCCATTTTTATCAATTTAGTTGATTAAACTAGTACTAAATTTGTTTAAATTTGATTAGTTCTAGTTCAAAATCCGTTTAATTTTAAATGGTACAAATTTAATATTGCCATAACTAAATTAGTTTCTCGTTAATCTTATGAGTTTTTAATGGAAAAGTTCCAATCTGAATCAAAACTTAAATGGAGCCATGTAAAAAAATAACTAAAACTATATTGCTAACAAAGCATTTGAATAAATGGAGTTCCTAAGAATTATAAGAAGGTGTTTTCAAAAAATTTAGCAAGTTTAATTAATAAAGCATAACAAAAATTTATGTAATATATCTACTTTTATTAATCTATGATTGATATTTCGTTTATTTTTTTAACGAAAAAATAATAACATATAAATTTTTTCTCAACAAAAATTCATTACAGCATTATATTTAAAAATAATTAAAAAAATCTATATAAATTTTATTTTTTTATTTAATTATTATTTTCTCTATTATTAATAATATGCATTTATTTTATTTATATTTATTCAAAATTTTATTAAAATGTTTTTTATTCTAGTTATAAGTCAAAAAATTCGAATAAAATATAGTTAAACATAATATTATCTTTTTACAAAATGTACAGATTTTTAGTACTTAATTAAAATCTTTCCTATGGTCCTATGACTGTTTATAAAAAGATACTGATGTTGATGAATAATACTTTTAAAAAATTAAAGAAATTATATTATTTAACAATGTCGTAGTGCAAAAATAATAAATAAATTTAAATACTATCGTTTAAGTAAGAAAGAGGACTAGAAAATAAGTTAAAAATTTTAAAATATTTTTTAATATAATATGGTCATCATGTTTAGATGTTACGAAAGAGATTTATTAAGACCCTGAGAATAAGATTTATAAAGATTGGGGTATTTTAGGGAGTACGGGGGGGTCCGGGGTAAGGGAGGTACCATCAGGAAGGGGTGGTCGGGGGTCAGTCGGTACAATTAAGAAATGAGATTAAAGAATTAATTATGAGCGACTTCTATAACAATGATTTCGAGGAAAAGAAGCTAACATAGCTCTAAATATAGCCAATTATAGATAATTTTTGCATTGACTCTAGGGCTTATCTTCTTGGCTTAGAACTGAAGGATGAAATTCCATTTGATGAATCCAAGATTAAGATGCTCATGATTAAATAATATTTATCAACAATTATCTTTTGTATGGAAAAAAATAGAATCATTAAGAAGTTTTGTTTGTTAATGTTTTAAATTTGCGATAATGATAAAAGTATATTAGTCATAAAATTTCAAAAATAACGAAATTTACGATGAGAAAAAGTTAAGCGCAGATAATTAACTTAGGATATCTTACATCAAGTATTATTTTAGGGCTCTTGACTTGAAGAAATATGAATCAGGTATAGAGAGATTACTTATCATTAGAATCAAGCCACCAACCGTGCTTTATTTATAAAAGTTGATTATAATTTTCTTACTTTTATAGCTTCACCCATAGGCAATAAACTATTATAGAATAAACAAGAAAGCTAGAATAGCTCTAAAATGCAAAGCAAGAAGAGAGTTGCAAGACATAACTGATTTAAATAAATTCTATGAAACATATTCTGAGCAAATGAAAGAACTTGGAAAACAAGACTTAAACCAGTCAAAAGAAGATTAAGTAAAATAATAACAAATTTATATGCAGGAGAACCACCCTTAAGAAAAATTTTAGTCGAAACACTAACATTATTTGTATAAAATGCAGTAGAAGCCAGAAGTTTAATACGATATTGACGTGGGCTAGGAGTACTACCCAGAGTATAAATTTATCATAAAATACACAAAAATATTGGAATATTTTAAGAGTGAGCAATACTATGAGTGTTATAAAGAAAGTGCTGCTGTGCTGGAAAGCTGGGAATTAGTTGAATTTAACAAGCGAGAAATTAAAAATTAATTAATACTATTTTGCTGCATTAAAGCCAAAGCCAATTGATATTATTCTTTATGAGAAATGTATATGTCCGAAGTAAATTACTACGCAGCTTAATGTTTGATTAATCTGAAAGAATTAAAATAAATACCAAAAGAAATGTTGGATCTCACTGAAGAAGAATACTAAGCGCTTGTAGTGTAATACTATAAATATTATTCATTTTCTTCTGATGTTACTCTGGCAAAGTATATTTAGTACTTGAAAATCACAGGAGACTTAGACGAGTTAATAATTTCGTTTAGAAGAGTAATTCAAATTAGAAAAGAGTAAACGTAGCAAACTACTGATTTACATATAATTGAACCTAAACTTCTTGAATTAGATGAATTACAAAAGAAATTACTTTTTGTTCTTTTTCATTATTTAAGTATCATAAATTTGAGTATTTCGTAAGATACTGGTTGAAATGGTCCAAAAGCGATGCCATTCAAACTTTAATGATGTTGCCAGATCCATTCACAACAGACTTCAGCCATATGCTTAACTCAATCATAGAAAAGTTTCAGCAAAATTAAAAATAAGCACAATAAAAATCAAGTGTCTAAGAACACTTGTCTTAATAGCAAGTTTTTAAGCAAAAGTAATTAAAGCAAGAAAAACTAAAAAAATAATTAAAACAATGAAAAATAAATGATTTTATCTTAATTTCTGTAGTTAATACAACCCAAAAATATGAATGTCTTAATTAATTTTTATTGTCAGAAATAGAAATTAAAATTATAAGTTAATTATAAACTCTATAGTTTCATAAACATCTTAGTTGTAAATCGAAGTACCCTCACATAATAGAAGCTTTTATGTTAACACTATAATGTTTCCCAAAGAATGTTTTATTATGTATTTGGTTTAGTATGATATTATTATGATGATCTCTAATTTTTCTAACCACATTTTCTCCTTGTATCAACCCTCCTTTATCATGCAAGAAATCTTACAATCTCGTAATTAATTTCTTATCTTCAATAATTGACTATCTGCCTTGCTTTTCTTGATCCATTTGAAATATTAAAAATAGAGCATACTAGAAGTCTGGATAAGTCATGTGATCGTATGTCGACAGAGATTAAACAAAAATTGAATTTATTTCATGTTTGGCTACAATAGCAGGAAAGAAGCCAATAATTTTGAGAACTTCGTGAAATTAAACTATGTTAATGCCAGGTGCTTTATTGCCTGATGATTTATAAGGGTTCTAGACTGAATTTTATTGTTGTGAGGAAGGGTCTTCAGCTGGGTATTCAACAAAGGACTCATAAAACTTCTTTAAAAAGGAGTCGTTTTTCTTCATGATTGCTTGCACCTCAGGCAGCATATAAGCCAAGTCTATTTCTTTCACTTTGCTACAATTAAAAAGTTAAGCCTTTAATAAACTGTTTACTTACTTCTCTTCAAAGTATGGTTTGATTATGTCCGATAAAAATCGATTGAATAGCATATCTTCATTTGCAAGCAAAGCATTTTAGCTCTCTTATTCAGTCACAATCATTCTCACCATTTTTCTACTGAGATATCTGAGCCCATCAACAAAGTCCTCATAGTTCATTTCAGATGGCGTTTTATTCCTGACTACCTCATAGAAAACTTTTTCCAAGTCAACTGTATCTATGAAATGCTGTTTGAAATGCATTCTTAGCTGTTTTGTAAAAGATATCCATTTTGAGAAGTTTATGGAGGAACCATATTTATATTCATTCAGTGCAATGAAGGAGTGAATTTCTCAGATTCAAGATTTAAGAAAAGGTTTAAACCTTTGAACGGGCTTGTTGCTCGGAGGAAGTGAAATGCAGAATGTAGTTGATTATTTGTAGGTTCTGAGCTCTCTAAATTTTCAATTTATTTGAGTTTAAATTTGCCTGAATTGCCTCTATATTCAAGGAATAAAAGTTATTTAGGAAATTAAAGGAAAATTATTTATATTATTAAAATTATAAGGTACTAATTTATAATATTTTAACAGGAAAATTTTAAATAAAGCTTGATTTATGATGTAATAATAGTATGTAGATTCTAGCTTTAAATAAAATATCACTGCTTCTCAATTAATTTTATATTAACCTGATTATTTAGTCTGTTTAATATATGTGAATTTATTATTATTATCAATGTTAGTTTCCATATTTTTTATATTTTTAATCCTTAAGATATTTATTATTTCTTGAATTATATAAATTCTAAAAATACTGTTATTAGCTTTAAATATTAAGCTTACTCTTGACTATGTTTCTGTGGTACATGTTGTCTTTGTCTTTTGATGTCATCATTTTCATTCCTTTAGTGTGTAAATTCACTCTGATGTGTTCTGGTCTGATGACCTCAGGTAAGTGTTGCAGACTATCTAGTACTTCAGATACTAAACTTATATTCTAATCCCTGTCTCTGCCTTCACCATCCATCCCTGTGCTTCTACCGCCTCTTCTCCTAGCTGCTGATCTTTATTCTTGGAGAACTTGCATGCGTCTCTCTTTAAGCTTTTCTTCGAAAAAGAAATCGTTAAGGACAGAGTGATCAAGCAATCTCTCTCTAGTTTCTGGATCTGACAATACTTTCTCAATCAGCATAGCCATTGCATCTAAAATGAAAATAAAAATTTTGAAAATACTTACTTTCATGAGCTTCTTGTTTCGCTTTAAGCTATCTTGATCTATCTACAGTAGTAGACGATCTCTGAGTTTTTCTCTAACTGCTAATACTTCCGCTATCCCCACCAGGCCCTAGTTTGCTCATGCTTACATTTGGGCTAGTATCCTAATAATCATCTCCCTTATTATTAGTGGTACTTCTATTCAGTCCACCACCATTCTACTTATTTATCAGCAATTTTTGTATGACTTCTTTCTCCCTTGAGAACTAAATCTCCTTGCTGATGGTGTCTAGAATTTATCTATCA